>JAPYZD010006731.1:0-35945 GCA_030522725.1 Ichneumoninae sp. B BG-2022a | reverse complement strand
ATTTATTAATTTTTCTGAATACGTATGAATTTTTTCAGAATTTTATCTAATACTTGAAAATTACGATTTTAAACAAATTTTAACATAAAGGAAACGAATTTTGGGATCATTATTATGGACGAACAATCTTATCAGCAACCTGGTGTTCCGTCTTACCACGCGATCCTCCGGAGCGTCGTCCGGCACACCAGACGGAGCTTCCGAGCTGTCGACGAATACACACCCGACGCATACGCCCGAAGAACGCCTCACCAACGGGGTGCGAACCTCCGGGGCATCCCCTATCTTTACCGCATCCTGTGTCAACCCTCCGAGATGACCATCGATCATCGGGAGGTTTATCTATTGTTAGGGGCGCCCCCGATCGCGTGTACCGCAAACCTCGCCTAGACAGACAAATGGCTGCCACAGGCTATTGACTACCGTTCGGGGAGAAACGGGAGCTTCGACGAGGATGTTCCCCGCTGTAACTGCAGGACCATTCGATTGTTTCATTACTTCACCGGTGCCAGGGAGCGCCAGAATGGCACTAGTATATCTCGGGCGCGCCGTTCCCCCCCCCCCCCCCCCCAACCCGAAAATCCACTGGTGTGAAACTTATGCGAGGTGAAAGTTTAGACAAACGGCGCCGAGGGACCATTCTCGAGTGGCCACCTCCTTTATTCAGTATTTTTTTTTTTTCTCTTCCTCGCTGTTTTCTTCCTTTTCTCACGAAATTTCTCGAACGAGCGAGCTAAACTCCGTTGTTTCCACGGAGATCGGACGGGGGTTGATACCGAGCCGCGCTGAACGGCACGGACAGTTACCAATGCCGATCTTCCGACAGCCATTCCGTCGGTATCTACGGTGCTCCACTTAGAGAGAATTCCCTCCCGGCACCAGCCAGTCCTTCGAGGACAAGGACGCGAAGGCTTTTCAGGCTTTTCGAAACCACCCTCCCTTCTTCCTCCCTTCTTCCTCCGAGGGGGGAGGGGGGGGGGTTGAGAGTACGAAGAACGCAGATAGGATGACCCCGTGGGATGAGAGTCTAATACAGGGATAATGCCCACGGGGCAGATCGTTTGATGTGGCCTCGGCACAAGCTTACATCCACATACGCACGAGGCCTCGTTGGAATTGCTGAAAAGTTTAGCAGGCGGATCTCCGTCTCTATCTCTCTCCGCGCCTCCTCCCCGTCGGCCACAGAGAACCCTACATTGCATCTCCGCATAGAATCAACATTTGCCGAGATACGAGCTTACTAATACCGCTAGATGCGAATGCTTTTAATGCTGGGGGAGGGGGGGGGGAGTAGGCACCATCACCGCCAGAATCCCGCATGCCGGGGGCTCGCTGAAGTTATTATGGAAATATGAATATTCCCGGAGGTTTATTTTGTTTTTTTTCTTTATTTTTTTATCAGGAACTCTACTTTTATGTCGAGGAGGCATGTAGTAAAAACCCTTACGGGAGCGCTCGGGCATTCCGCTACTTCCATCACGAATGTGTCGGCCTCCGCGACCCGCGGGCCCTTTGATGTGCGAAGGTGCCTCGTTGGAAAAAAATCGTACGTCGCGATACGATCATTCTCCCATTCGGTGGATCGTTACTTGCGTCAATTATTGTTTGCGATATTTTACCTACGAGTAGCGCGCGCGTTCTGCGGGAAGCGACACGAAGGTGAGACGGCTCGGTCGGTAAGGAAGACTGTAATAATTTTTTCATCACTCGATGCGGAAATGGCCACTTTTCGCCCTAGTGGAGTAATGTACTATTTTTTCCACGATCTTCGATTTTGATCCAATTGCAGTTATCCACGTTTGGATTGCAGTTTTTATTGCCGAATGAGCCCGGGTCGGGCGCTGGTTGATGATTTCACATCGCTTTGAGGGGCTGCTCAACCTTCCTGTTTTGCCGATGGAACGAGTTGGATTTCAAGTTGGATTAATAATTCCGACTTGAAACTAATAAGTCGCCCAGATCCGTTGGTAGAAAAGGTAAGTACGGAGCTAAAAATGGATCCACCATTACCGTGAGATATTTCTTGAATGATTTTTGTTTTCATTTGACTTGAAATGATTTTTCTTGAAAAAAAAAAAATCTCCACCATCGTTGTTTTCTCCCCCACCCCGCTCATTGTTCGCGAGAATGCTCAGTGATAATTTCGTTCTCAAAATCGCTGTTTCTATCGCCGCGAGTTTATACTTCTTTTCGCGGAAAACCGTCTGTGTCCTCTCGTTAAAGCTCCGGTCGGTACCGCAGTATTTTATCAAGATTTTTAATGAAAGCGAGCTAATAAACACCCTCGCGATACGTCCGAGCTGCCGACTGTGTGTGTGCACGTGTCTCCGAGAGACGGAGATTTATTTTACGACTCTACTTTTCGACAAGACGACGCTGTAAATTCATTAAACACGCGCACCGAAGCCTCGCATGTCCCAGAAGCCTCGTCTCGCGCTGGCGTATCAAGACCGGTCATTCGTCGTGGCGAAGTAGTTACCCGTGTCACCCGCTATCTCATCTTTTTGCACGTCACTCGAATTCAGCCGAGGTGGAAATTCGTCCATCGTGCCGTAAGACGCGACGGGCGAAATGCTAATACTGATCAGAACTAACTTTATCGCGTATAATCAAAGTTTCGGTTTAGTCAAGTTAACCAGTGGCATGACGTACAGCGCCCGTAACTCTCCGGGACGCGTACATCTTCGGTTATACTGTATATAGCGAACAAGGGACGGGAAACGCCTCGGGGAAGTCACCTTACCCTGTACAACGTTACGGGATGCAAATTGGTACTATTTCATCCGCCATTCCAAAGACACTGGAACTGCCGGACGAAATATAATACTCGTGAGCGACCCGGCAGCATCAGCTGCGACGAGCTGTTCCTGCACATCCGTTCCCCCTCTCGCTTCGTGCCAGCATGCAGCCTATTAAGACTTCCGTTCCTCAAGAAAAAAAATAATAAAAATTACACGTATTATTCTACAGGATATGTAGGGGGAGCAGGGCAAAATGACAAGGTGGCAAAACTGGGCAGAAAAGCCTGATGTATCCGATAGGGCGAATTCGGGCATCCAAAAATTATTGGAAAATGACGTTTTGCCCCGTTGCCCGTTTTGCCCCGCTCTACCCTACTTATTTTTTTGTTTTTTCTTTTTCTATTTTAAATATAAAATTAAGAGCGATACCGTAGAGTTCGATCCCAGTGTATCGGGTTGCTGTTTTATCCGCCTTAAGAAGGACGCCAAACCGGTTGTAATTCGGGAATTTAATTCGCCCGAAGTGCAAGCCGTTTAATGTAAGCACGTCTCCAGGGCGCGGAGTGTTTATCGAGCGGGGATTGGTGGAGTATATATACACGTCGAGCAACCTCTCACCCCCCTCCGAAGTCGCGGAACTTTTCGACGAGACGGCGGATTTCACCATCCACTCTCGGATACTTCGTATTACTGTTCTTCTTCGCTGAATCTCTATCCTCTCCCTTTCCGTGAAAACTTGTTACTTAGACACGCACAAAAGAATCACCTTAACTTCGAGATTCGCCGGTGAGGGGAAGGGGGGGGGGGGGGAAACCATTGCGTACAACTCTAACTCCGCGTGTCATTGATTGAGACTAACGACGGAAAATCCCTTCCCTTATAACGGCCCTTCTTCTCCGGCCGTACGATTTACTCGAGAATAACACGAATATCTCCCAGCGAAAAGGACAAATTCCGGAACAGCGGCGGCTGACGGAGATGGGGGGGGGGGGGGACTGAGGGGCGGAATCTCGGCTTCCGCTTTTATTTTGCCGGCGGGCGCGAGCGTTCGAGAGGAAAAATAAAAATCGCAGCGAAAGCAGAAAGAGGATAAAAGAGAAATTGTTGGTCCAGCGGTCGCGCACGCGTGCGCGCGGATTGGCAAATCGAGTGGTCGGTAGTTACGGAAAAGGTTGAAGAGCCATCGCTCGGGGATTTATATCTTCGGAAAAGGCGGAATGGCCGTACGTTGATATATAGATATGTACACATACACACATATATATGTATATATATATGTGTCAATATATATATATATGTATATATGTATATATATAGTATTTTCATCCAAAGCTGCCGACGAATCGCAGGAGGATTTTGAGGGAAGCGGATTGATTTGTGGAACGAAATTGGGATCACCGAGATGGTTGAGGTGGCCGGACGACGAGAGGGAAAGGAATAAAGAACGTATGAGCGGGGTGGAAGAGAAAAGGGGCCGCGGCACAGTGCAGTAGCTTTCTCTCGTCGACTAATGCGTTTCTCATCCGGGATTACGTTGCTTTTTCCCCGGACGATCTCGCGACGTTCGACGTCCTCCGGGTCTCGTGTCTCTTCGCTCTTTCAGGATCGCTGACGGTATATTGTGTATGTATCGAGTGCCCCGACTTTTCTTACCAGCCATCCGTTATCCTTTATTCCACGGTCGGCGGTCCGACGTACGGTCACCTCTCGCTCACCGATACATTCCGAGAGCTGTCGATTCTACAGTCTGCACGAATACCAGCCAGCCTTGGAGATCATTTTTCGGTATTTTATTTTTATCATCTTTGCTTGTTTTTTTTAACTGGAATTATACATATGCACTAGAATTATTATCATTATTGTTATAACTATTTAATAATAATGATAATAATAATATAGTTCAAAGTTTGGAAACGCGTTTTTCTTCTGTTATGACATCATTGTCTGATCCCAGCTGGTTCCAGCTGATCCCAGAGTTTCAGAACGAATTGCTTTCCCAATGTGACAGTAGAACCGTACTGGCTCGCCTCGGAGGTCATTTTTGGTCATTTTATTTTTATAATTATTTATATAATTATTTCTAATCCAAATGACAAATTATCATCCCAACTGTACAATTATTATTATTGTTATAACTATATAATAATAATATAGTTCAAAGTTTGGAAACGCGTTTTTCTTCTATTATGACATCAGCGTCATCAGTCTGATCCCAGCCGTTTCCAGCTGATCCCAGAATTTCAGAACGAATTGCTCTCCCAATGTGCCAGTCGAATCGTACTCGCTCGCCTCGGAGGTCATTTTTCGTAATTTTATTTTTATAATTATTTATATAATTGTTTTTAATCCAACTAACAAATCATCATCCTAACTGTAGAAGTATTATTATTATTATAACTATATAATAATAATATAGTTCAGAGTTTGGAAACGCGTTTTTCTTCTATTATGACATCAGCGTCATCGGTCCGTTTCCAGCTATTGTTAGCGGGTAATATAGGAGAGTTTTGGAACGAATTGCTTTCCCGACGTGAAAGTAGAGGCGTGCTCGCTCGCCTCGGGGCAATTAGTTGAAGCTCCTCTCTAACGATAAAAGTGAGAATGAGCCGGGATAGTCTACGTGAGGAATATAGCGACGAGTGTCCGAGGGACGCGAGAAGCTGATTCTCTCTCTTTCTCTCCCTCGTCCCTGTCCATCTCTCTCGCTCTCTCTCCCGATTGCAGTCGGCGGAAAAGCTCTCGGGAGCGAGCGACCGAGCGAGGGAAACGAGCGGCGTCGTGATCGATGGGGTGCTCGAGCATTTGTGAAACCTTCATCACCGGAATTCGCTCCTTCTCTCTTTTACGATATCTGTTTTTCCCGGAAATTGCACTGGCCCAGGATGGTTCCTAGGCAAAGGGTTGCCTGGCAATTAGGCCGAAATAGCTTCTTCGCTGTATCTAATAAAACGTAACTCGGGGAAACGCCGAGGAAACGTCGACTGAAGCTTTTGGAACTAAAGCATTTTTATTTTTTTCTGATTTTTTAACATAAAAAATTATTTTTTAATAACGAAATACATATACGATACGGTTTGTGCAATCCGGTCGTCGAATGGGTTAAGAAATTTTAACAATGTTTAAAGGACTGCCTCGCAATTAGGCCGAACTGGCTTCTTCGCTGTATCTAATAAAAGGTAACCGGGGTAACCGCCAACGAAACAATGCCCGGAGGAAACGTCGAACGAGGCTTTTAGAACTAACCCATTATTTTTTATTTATTTTAAATGTATCTTTAAGGATTATTATATAATAACTAAACATATATACGATACAGCTGCTGTTGTTGGATGCCGTGTCCGCCAGCGAGGATCAAAGTGCGGATCGTGCGACCCGTTCGTCTAACCCGTTAAGAAGCTTTAACAATGTCGCGAAAGCAAAAGCCAAAGTCTCGTTACCGGGTACGTAAAAGGTATACGCGGAAGTTTCCGGGAGAGCTTCCGCTCTCTCCCCTCGGCTTTTCTATTTTTCTTCGATAACGACTCGCGACGCTCGCGTCGTCCCGTCCGGCACCTAGTCGGATTCTCTGTGCGCGACAAATAAAACGTCCGCCTTTTTCCACACCGAATTTCATCCTTTGAGATTTCGTGCCAAGAGGGCGTGTGTGTACGTCGCTCCGAACGCTCCGCCAAGATCCGACCGGTACGAGGCTAACGACGGTGCACGCTATAAAAGCGTATCATCCTCAAAGACCGAAGCGTGTCTCGAAGGGGAAAAACCGCGACCCACATTTTTTTTATTTATTTTTTTTATCCGTTGCCGCAGATGGAAGCGAACGTTCGAGAGTGATATGAAAAATTTGCCGATCATTAAATCTACAGTGTCGATGGAAAACCGCCCCGAGCAATTTCCCAAAAGCGGCGGAGTCCGCGACAATTTTCCTGTCGGTCGATCGTTCCGATTTACACATCACCGACTCGCCAATCAAACTCTCCCCGACAAACAAACGAACGTGGCGAATGCCGTTTACCATCGCAGACGTTCAATTAATAAGGGCGAAGAATAATGGATGTATTTCATTCCGAGTCTGCAGTTGCTCTCCCGAGCGAGAAATTCTTAAACCATCCGCGTGGAACAAACAGGTGAACTTCTGTAATTTGGCGTCGTTGCTTCTTTTCCTGTTTTTTTTTTTTTTTTTTTTCATTTTATTTTCTCTCCTTTTGCTTCCTCATAGGGAATGGTTTTTTTTCCTCCCGGCACAGTGCCACGTCGACGATCACGTACCACCCGCTTGCCCACGTACCTTCCACCTTCGCGAGTGTACGAGTCCTCGCCATTAGACCGATCTCGACCTTTGCGGAACGTGGTACCGTCATTGAACAACGGGTCTTTCTCCGCTCCGTCGTTAAAACCGCTACTTTTTTACTCGTACTATTCTCTCTCACCTTACCCTCTTCCCGTCGTGCACACTCGACTCTCCTAAGCTTTTTTTTCGACACGTGAGTCCCGAACTGTTGGGCTCCCTTTAGCGTTCCTCACGCGGACCTTTCGTGCATGCGTGTCCGTAGAGATGGTCGCAGACTTTGAGAGAGGTGATTATATCGTCAATTGACTGTCACGTGACCGTCGATTGACCGGAAATGACCTCACTGTGACGAGAGAGACGTTTACTCTAAAAACCTCGAGGGTCCCAACTTAAAAATTAACAAGTTATGAATTTCTTTAACGAAAAAAAAACTAATTTTCTATTCATTTTATAATATTGTTTGACTGATTGATTAATTGATGAGAAATGAAAATACAAATAATAACGAAGTCAATGAGGGACAACAATTCGTTTGAAATCACCGTATAATGGTCAAATGTTGACCAAATTTGTGACAAAAAAAAATAACGTTCCAATTCCGACTAGATAGGTGTTTTTGCTATTTTTATCATATTTGTGACGTCGAACAAAAATAATCGTCACGGTATTTCCGGTCAATTTACCGGAAATGACCTCACGGTGACAAGAGTGACGTTTACTCTAAAAACCTCGAGGGTCCCAACTTAAAAATTAACGAGTTATGAATTTCGTTAATGAAAAACAAAAATTAATTTTGTATTCATTTTATAATATTGTTTGACTGATCGATTAATTGATGAGAAATGAAAATACAAATGATCACGAAGTCAATGAGGGATCAAAATTCTTTAGCGATCAACGTAGAATGCTAAAAAGTTGACGACATTTGTGACGAAAAAAATTACGTTCAAATCCCAACTAGATAGGTGTTTTTCGCTATTTTGAGCACATTTGTGACCTCGAGCAAAAATAACCGTCGCGGTACATCTCTGCGTGTGCGTGGAGTTATGCGTGGAACGATGCGCAGGAACCGAAACCGCGTCGCACCACGCACCGCTGACCGGCTTCCGCCTTTCCCACATTATTTTCCCCGTGGGCGAATTTCGGAGTCATCCCTCTTCTCGCATTATACGTCACATATGGTATCGCCCGACTGAAATCGGAAGGACCCATTTTCCGAGTACAATCGCAGCGAGATACGCCCTTACGATTTTCTTCGGGGCGCGATACGCGGCTCACCGTGCCGCCGGCTGCCGGCATTGTTCTTGCGAAAAGATGGATGCATCCACGTCAAAACGGGCCGGGGGAGATTTTCGACATTCGTATTCGCCGAGGCGAGAAGGAAGCGAGTGGCGGCGGACGGGAGGAGTGGGAGGCGTCGGAAAATGAGGGTAAAGAACGTCGGAAAAATGCGGGCAAAGAACATCGGAAAATGCGGGTAAAGTCACCGAGGCATCGATCGGTCGGCTCTTTCCCGGAGTTTTCGACTCGTACACGCAGCTGGAATTTCAATTGGAGAAATCACCCGAGTAGTACGAAAAACCCCTTACCATACTTCACTCACTGCTACCGCGACGGAGATAGGGGGGGGGGGGAAGGGAGATAACGAGGTTCATGCATCCCTCGCAAGCATGAGAGTTAAATCGTCAGTCCCGAGGGGGTTATGGCTCGTGACATTCCACGAAGAAAAAAAAAACGAAAAACTAAATTTTTTTTGTAACCCACGAACGAAGCACGCAGAACAGTAAAAAGCCGAGAGAAAACTCCAGTTGAGAATTCATCAGCATTCGAGGGCGGAGAATATAATAATTTCAGGGACGGGTCGTGCGGTTCCTCAGACTCTCGGCGCGCTGCAGCGGACGTTTTACCTCGGATTCAACGGATTTCCACTTACACGGCTTCATTTTAACCACAATAGCAATGACTCCGTGCCGCGGGGAGGGGGAGGAGGTTTTATTTTTATTTCTTCTTTCTCCTCTTCTTCATTCCGAAGATTATATGTCTTAGCCGAGTTAACATACTGTCTTGGCAAACCGGTCCATTATATGTTCCAACCGATTTTCTTCAGCGTTACACAAAACGTTTCTCCCCCCCCCCCCCCCACCCCGGACCGAGCGCACTCCATTCACCGGTCGCGCACCGCCGTCACGCGCTCTCAGCGTTCCGAGATTATTTTTCCCTCGGTGCTTTAAATCTTTTCTTACAGTTGCCACCGGTAGGTAGGGTTTTGGTACTTTCAAATAAAGTTTACCGTAGCGACGGAGTTGATTTATATGAACAAAAAAGAACCGAAAAAAAGTTGGAAAAAAAAAATAAAAAAAAGACGTAGAAGTAGAATTCGAGCACAATACAGGGGGCGGTGGACTGCACAGGCGAAGAAGAAGAAGAAGAAGGGTATACGAGTTGAATCCTCTCGTTTCGCTAGCTGTACTATACACTGTACTCGCTCAACTTGTACGTATCACACAGCCTGCCGGGCAAGCCGGGTGGGGGGGGGGGAGGGGTGATGCTGCTACGTACAGAAATCCCGGAGATTCTGCCACGCGATATTAGCTACCGCTCTCACTCTCCCCCGCCTCCATCCGCATGAAGTTTTCGACTCTTGTAAAAGTTTTCAACACCGCGAGCATCCGCAGATCGATCCTTTCCACTTGCGCCCGGGGGGGTCGGAAGGGGGCTCCGAGTCGAATCTCGGGGGCGAGCCTCGGCATCTCCTTACATCTCGCGGTACACGTATATCCAGCGTAGTCATCCTGTACCGGGGGCATACATCGGGGATGGTATTACATAGCCGACGTTATATGTATCGTGCACCGGGGCGCCCTGAAATCCGGAAGCGCGTCAGACCCGATAAATTTCTCACAACTCGAATCTCGGCGTCGCGCTATGCCGGGAATTTTCTTTGAGGTCTTGTTATACTCGGGCTTTGGGCAAAGTTTTCAACGGGTCTCGCGGAGGAGGCGAGAGGGACGACGATAGAGACGGATGGAGTCCCGCAAGTGAATTCGCCTCATCACTTTGTGGTAGCGGCGGAGGCGAGAGGGGGGGGGGGGGGTTCTTTTTACACACTACGGCGACATGTTTCGGCGATGTGCAACGCGGGTATGGTTGTATATATGTGGGAGGCTGTTTTACAAAGACGCTTTAGAAATTCTTCGTATAAATTTCGTAGGTCGTTTCGACGTTTCTGAGAGAAGAGTCGCTTTTAGAGAGGAGGTCTATATTCGGTATAAACTCGAGGGGGGGATGGGGGACGGTCTGCTATGGCTTGCGACAAACCATGAATCTTAATTCGCACGCTCGGTAGCCCGAGCGGGAGAGCCTGTCGTAATGCAGCGGGGTATATCGTAAAACGTGTAGCATTGCCCCATGCAGTATGGAGGCGAAGGATCTGCGGGTTCGCGGGTTCCGTCGCGGTCGAAACGACACTGTGTGCGAGAGGGAGTTGAATATGCGGGGGAGAGAGGGGCGAAAGGGAATACCGGGGCAAAACGGACCTCGGATGGTCATATGTCGGGCTGTTTTGGGGGCGAATTTTAAGACATTGGTTGGAAGTTGAGATCGCTCTTGAAGTTCTACCCGAACTTCATTGACTGCTTAAGAACTATCTTAATGCGAACTCAAGATTGAACTTCGTTTCGAACTTGAGCTCGTGCTTAAGTTTGATCTCAAGTTCGAAAGCAAGTCTGAACTCAAGTTGGTTCCTAAGTTCGAACTCAAGTCGGTTCTTAAGTTCGAACTTTAGCCCTTTTTCGGAGTAGAATCTAAATATCTGGATCAGAAATGCGGTTAACGTTGATGGCGCTATACGGTTATGAATAGGTGATCTAGCAAAAGAATTTCTTGACTCCGTTTTTATGGAAGGATTACGGAAGAACAATTGTTCTCCGCAATGACATGATATACGATTGTGAAGATGGATGGAAAACTATATGAGGAGGGCAATAGGAAGGTTTTTTGGATCTCCTTATTGATTCTTAATCTAAGTTCGACCAATTTCAGACTTGAGTTCGAACTTAAGTTCAATCTCAAGAGCGACCTTAAGTTCAAACTAAGCCTTTAAAATTCGGCCCTTAAACCAGAAAACCAATAAGGTCGAACTTTACCACCGACCTTATGGCCACCTGCTCTCTATTTCGGACGACACTTTTATTGACGTCTCGTGAAAAAAAATTATTTAGAATAGTCCGTTTTGCCCCATTACCCCCATGAATATATACATGTGTACGCATACGTACATACAGTCGGCGCACAGTACTGTACTTAGGTGAGCAAACCGTATACTCGTAAACTATCGCGGAAACGGCTCTATTTTCGTCTATCTCACCTTTATCTCCGTCGGTAATGGGAGTGCAGGACCGCGGGCTGGAAGCACCACCGGAGCGACCAGCCGCACCGAACACTATACCCTGCCGGACGTGGAATCTCTGAGCTCTCTCCTCGCTCGTTCTCTAATCCTCGAATGCCGTGTGCTGGCTCACCCACCCCTCGTGATCGTACGAAGCGATTCCGTGAGCATCGTGCGACTCCCCCCCTCCCCCCCCACTCCTGCGCACACCGATCCCACGGTGCAGGGTGTTCATTTTGCCGGAGATCGCTGCGTGTGCGAGTTATCAAGCGGCTGGCGCGAGGACACGTTGCAAAACCGCCCAAAGTACTGCCGAAACTTTCGCGACACCAAACTGGAAGGGATTATACATATATACACCTATATATAGACATATACGCGCCGGCGAAACTGATTCATTCGTTACACGAGAAAATTTTAATAGATTCCAGATACGAGTCACGTCTCGGAGGTGAAATCTTGGTCGGAGTATATAACACGCCGCCGGTGAACTCCCTCACCCGCTCGCCCTCTTCACGTTCGACGGAATATTCACCCGGCGTTCTCCGACTCACCCCGGTTTCGTAAGAGGCGAATGTAGTACAAGAGCGGCCGGGGGGGGGGGGGGGGGGGTCGGGGCCAGAGTCACAAGGGGAAGAGCGCAGTTTATTTACGATTCCAGCTAGACTGCGAAAATGCAAATTCCATCGGTCCCGATGCCCCCCGCCCCCCTCATGGAGAAACGCGAAAGAAGAGAGCCGAGGGTGAGCCCCGCAGCCGAAGACCCGGAGGCTGACTCGGCTCCTGTACAAGCCCGAGGGGGCGGCGCTGCGCCACCGGGGGGGGAGACTTTCCCTCATCCTCGTCCCTTTTTCCACCTTAGCGGGAGGGGGCACGCGCTTTCGTCGACCTGGCTTTTCAATTTGTGCCGTACCTTCTCGCGGTATTTTCGTAGGTTAGAAACAAACTTTCCACTTAAGTTGCTTCATTTAGTCGGCCAGCCCACGACCCTCCTCGCTACCCATCCGGTGTAGGTATATTGGTTCCCCAAGTTATTTCACCAAGTTCCTCCGAGCCCGGGGGGGGGGGGCGGGTTAATTACAGACATTTTACTGTGGGACTCCGGGCGGCGTCTGGAGGCGGACTATGCGCCCCGCACGCCGCCGGTGTACCAAGGCCCCCCTCGGTGTTTACTCACAACCGGAGTCGATATTTCAGTCCGCGTCTCGGCGTACCCTCTCACACCAGCTTCGTTACCTACATACAAAATTCGCGAGAAACCTCCCCTGTAATAGTCCGCCTACCCTTCGCCACCGGAGGACGACGACGACGTCGACCGGGGATCCTAGTTGAATATGTATTTCACCCGGAGTCGGGCCGTACTCGTACGAACTGTGTCCGACCAAACGGCGCTCTTACTACTGTAGCGCTGACTACTTGAGCGAATGCGGCATACACATCCGCGAGGGATAGCGTGCCGTATTCGTAACTCAACCCCCCCCCCCCATATCGCCCCGATGCAAGCATAGCTATTAATAATAATTAGCCCTCTGGCGAGACCTCACTCGAGCAGACACATTATCGCCAGTCACGAGATCCTCGCCGTCGAAATTATAATGAATAAAAATAACAGAAATCATTTTTTTTTAATAATAAGGAAAAATAGTGGGAATGGACCGTCGACCCCGGAGCCGAGAAATACGGAATTGAGAGTGGAAGAAACAAACGGTGAAAATTCATTGGCGTGCGGAGATTCGTGAGAGGATGCAACGTTTCGGACCGCGAAACGAGCTGCAGAAGCCGTTAAGGGGGTTGGGGGGGGGCGGTTCGCAGTTGCACCGAGGCATAGGCCGGTCCTTATACTTTTCTCGTTCATATAATACGTGTATACGCGTGCATGCAACCATAAATGCCACAACTTCAGTTATTTATGTGAACCGCCATAAGTTTTCTCAAACTACTTTTCGCGGATGTATTTATTTGTTAGTCTACGTGCCGGTGGTATAACTGGGGCGAATGAGGGTGGATGCGAGGAGGAGACGAGGTGGGTGGGACGGGGGCTGAAACTGGCGCACCGTCGGAAGCGTTATTTACCGCGAGTATCCAGCCCCCGGTTCCGTCCGTGACGTGGCTGTTTCGTTTCTTGGCGATAAATATGCGTAATTACCTATATGTAGGCGGCACGGAGCTGGAGCAAAATCTTCCTTCGCCGGCGCCGTACCTTCCGCCGTCATGTATGCCGCTCGTCGGAACCCCCCCCCCCTTCGCCCCCCTCCCCCTCCGCCCACACTGATCATGTTTCATTGCCAACGTTAATAAATTTTTACTACCAACATCCAGACTGCTCGTTCATGTCCTATTCAACTTTTGACCCAGATACCTCACACTTACCCGCCGGCGCGCGATGCCGAAGAGCAACGACAAGATAAACGTATGATCAACGCCTCGGTCAGACATCGATTTTTCCTCCGACAATCGCTAGTCTCACCTTGCCCGAATTTGCGCGACTTTTATGGGCTAAGAATTACTCGCTTTTTGCATTTTCCTTGATAGGAAGAAATTGGGGACAAAATCGTTTATCACTGATTGCTCTGATCGGGGGAAATAGATGGAGAGTTCGGCATTCGCACGAGTCAGAACTTACCGTACGCCCATGCCATTCGCATAATTTTTCCCAGCAGTTTCACGAAATCACGTCTTTCGTTTTTGGGAAGTGTGCACAGAAATGTCCTGTCTCGCACTGGTGCGATAAATTTTTCACGCACGCGATGCGAAAAGTTGAATTTCTGCGCTCGCTTCACAGGAGCGGAAAAGCGGGATTTTACGTGCACGCGATTGGAAAAGATAGATCCGGACATAAAAATTTGTAACAATAGTTTCATCTTATTTTCGAGTATAAAATATTCTTAAAAAGATGAAGCTTGTCGAACAATTTATTTTGCTCGGATCTAATGATTTTTTTACACACTACGATTATTTTATTACCGAGACGAGAAAGAAGTGTTTATTAATTTTTCACCTGGAAATCGATGGAGACTCTCTTAAGCCCGACAGTCCGTCGACGACGTAGCAACCTAGCCGGAGACAATGACATCAGTCTCGGAGCCAGTGATTTCGGACCTGCGAGCGCCAATTAGCACGCTGGGAATAGCGAGGCCGATGGAGATTTGCGCGCTTATGCGGGAAGGATTGTGCGGATGCGACAGTCGTCCGAACGGTCGGACAATAATAGTATGGTAGCAGACGGGCAACGATCTCGGGTAGAAGATCCAGGGGGGGGGGGGCAAGAGAGTTGCGGAATGATCGTGAGAGGAGCTTCGGGTGATTATACAGCGTTAGCCTATCACGAGGGAAATACGGTTCGGTTAACATCATAGATATCGATGAGCCGTGGCCTCCGAAGCCAGCGCTGCGGCTCTCGCTATTGGGATGCTGTGGGCTCTGTAGCCGCTGGGGCTCTTCATTGCGGATCTGGACCACCCAATTATACGCTCATCTACGATCATGCGATCTGGGAGACGTACAAATTGATCTGCCTAGGAAGTAACTCCGTTCAGGGGCGTCCTGTGTTGGGTGGAGGGGACTCTCTCGCGTCACCTCACTCTGGCTGACTTGCATCAATTCGCTATGACGACACGTCGTGAGGTAATAGCGAGGGAACATATATGCGATGCTCGTTAATGTAGACCGCTTCGTGGGCAAGATTATGTACCAATGGAGGGATCTAACTCGATCGGTAGAAACACGATCGAGATCCGTGTGTGGCAAAGCAGAGAATCCCATTGAGGACTAGTTGAGAATTTTTATTCTCAACAGTTTTTATTTATTAACAGGTGGCGTTTTTACGCCACCTGTTAATAAGGGGGAGAAAGGGTTAAAACGGAACACCCACGCAAGCCGAACTATTTTTGCCCGGTTGTCACTGGGAGACGTACAAATTGATCCGCCTAGAAAGTAACTCCGTGCACGGGCGTCCTATGTTGGGTGGGAGGGACTCTCTATCACGTCACCTCGCTCTGGCTGACTTTTATCAATTCGGTATGACGTCACGTCTTGAGGTGATAGGGAGGGAACACATCGCACCCTTAGAACAACAGTGTAACAACTTATATGGCAATCCCATAAGAGATGTTATGCTGTTGTTCTAGGGGTGCGGTATATGCGATGCTCATTAATGTAGACCGCTTCGTGGGCAAGATTATGTACCAATGAGAATAAAAACGCCACCTGTTAATGTAGTGGGTGAAAATGGTAAAACGAAACACCCATGCAAACTGAACAATTGTTATCACTTTTTCGCAGAAAATTGGGATATCCATGTTACATAGAGGATACGGGTCTATTTTTGCCCCGTTGTACCTCAGGATAGTGGAGGGCCTCCGGTGCGGTAATTACATTTTCCATCCCGGCGTACATCCCCGACACGTTTGCATACTCTCGCTGTATAATGTCGGTCCAGGCGGACCAGGAAGGATCCGACGAGTTTGTGTTATTCGGACGAGTGCGCCTAATGAATAATATCCATTGACGAATTTTCTCGGTCCCTGCTTGATGAAAATTGAGGGAAGCCGGTTGGGGTAGTTACTTTCTCATGTGACTCCGAGGATATCGAAGCGCGGTTGTAACGACCTCCCGAGGCGACTTGCGATACGGTTATTTATGCCGTCGGACCGGAGATAGTTCAAAGCCCCACCTTGGCAATGCAAATTAGTGTTTATCAGAGGAGAGAGCCATAGAAGCCCGAGCAAATTGTAGGGCCTACGACGGAATGGCTAGTGGTGGTTCGGCACGAGAGAGCTCTCTGTGCCGCTGGAGATTCGCGGGTTGGGTAGGTGGGGGACGTAGGTGAACTTGCTCTAGGTGATACCGAGCGGGTGTGTATAGATCGTACGTAGGTGAGTCCAGAGCGAGATTCTAGTCGAGCTGACAAGCCAACGGTGCTTCGGAGAATGGCCAGTGGGAAGCGATGCTGCTTAATTTATATCGTCTGATGCTCCGTTTGTAATCCTATGGACCCTCGTCAGCGAGTCTCGTGGACTGCTCCGAAATGCCTCGAGTCTTTGCTCGCCGTCCCTATGTCCCTGTATCCCTGCCAACGGCCCGCCGCTGATTCAGAAACAGTTTATTTGCCGACCATCCACTCTCGCCAACCGGTGCCAGGGATTAATTCAGGCTACTTACAATAAATAATTGCTCAAAGAGCCACGGAGTTTGAGACAACGGGTACGTGTGTCCGGTGCCACCGTGGACTGGGGGGACCAAAACTGAGTTGCACTCCGGAAGTTACTCGGATGGTTAGAAGTGGAATGAAAATTTATAGAGGGTCCAACGAGAAGACGTTTAAGTAGGGTGAAACTGGTGAATTTGGACCGGTTCATGTATCGCCCATTCACGAGACTCATCTGGACGGACCGCATTGACCACATCTACTCTGTGTGGGAGATTGAAGTCACACCAATCGAAATTGCAGGGACAGCCAACTTTACGGATGACGAGGAAAAGAAAACAATTTGGAATTCCGCTGATGCTGGCGGGTTGATTGGGCGAAAAAGCTTTCGACAACGACAGAGTACCCCGGCCCCGCCCAAGGGGCCCCCCCCCCCTCCCCACCCCCCCCCCCCCCCCCCCCCCCCCCCCCCCCCCCCCCCCCCCCTCTATGTTCCTCACACCCGAGGACGCGCCCTCGCAAATGCAGATAATTTGCATAACAGACGAGTCGATAACGAGATTATTTTTAAGTGCTTAATGGAAGTTTGAAATACAACATTATCGACACGAGGGGGACCGTGAGCTGTCCTCCCCGCAACGATGTTTTGCATATCAAAGGGATCGTGGAATCCTCTTGTCGCCCGTGTGACGGCGAAAGGGAGAGCGTCGAACCCGGAATCCTATCAATTCGGCACTACATTTTATACATTTTACAAATTGCTATGAAACTGTAAAACACACGAGGTACCACCAGAAGAGGAATTTCCAGAATTTTTTTATCCGGTTCTCTAACAGCGTAGCGCAATGCGGGACAATGTTAGCGGTTAAAAAAGGGATTCCGGGCCATTGGACATTCGCGGGGAGGGGGGGGGGGGGTTTGGCTCGGGGTGCAGCTTGGGAAATTCGACTCCAGGAAACGACGGGGCAGACCTTACCTGCTGGGGTTGCAGGGAGGGCGCCAGAGCGAAAGGTCTGGGGAAGTTTCCTATTATATTCCGCCAGCCTGTTAACTAGTCTCTGGCGCTGCACGAGTCGCGAAACACCTTCCTCGAGTGCCCCCCCCCCCGTCTCTATATATAGTTTCGGTTTAATTCAGCCCGAGCGTTCCTCTCTTGCTGCATCGGACGCGCGGCGCTGGAAGGCGAGTCTAAACAACGTTTCGCCAGCTTCCGGCGAGCCATGAACCAGGCCAGGCCCCGCCGAGCGCAGCATCCTCGAAGCCATATACACTGTATATGGAACGATCTCTTAACCGTTCGTCCGCCTTGCCTCTTTGGACCTAAGTCCACAACATGCAAATTCGTTGCCATCGACGAATTCTCTCGAACCCGGGCCAATCTTGCCGAGCGTCGGTAGCGCGTACGTACGCTTCCCGGGCGATGCCGGGGCCCGCAAATTGTCGGGATGGTTACTGGCCTCGCCACGAGCGAAGAGCTTTAACGTACAATCCTCCGTCGCATCCGACTTGCGACTTACTCGGAGCGCCGAGTTTAACGTCCAGGCGGAATCAGACCTACCCGCGGTTGTTCCTCCTTCCCGTACTCGTCCAAACGTCTGCCGGCTCAAGCCATCCGGTCGAGTTTCCACGCTCTGTCTCCTCGGGTTGCACACTGAAATAACTTGGCTCTTCGCTCTCGCGTGACAATCCGGGGGATGAGACCTCCCGCCATTCGGCTCATGCGTTACGCTCGTCGTCTCTCCGCGGCAGGATATTTCCATCGGCGGAGATACACTCCTTCCGGTAATTTACGGATAAATTTGTACACGCTAATTAGTCCGACCGTGGGCATAATATCGCACAATATCGCGTTGTTATTGGTTCCGAGTTTCCCGGCGTCAGCAGCCGCAAGGGCGTTCGAGCGGTAAATTACCTCGCCCCGAAGAGATCGGCGGGTTCTCGCTCGAATTTAACAAATTTTGGATTTAGAGCTCTTCGTCAAGAGCTTCCGGAGTCGTCGTCGGATAAGCCTCTGTACTCCGGCGATGGTGAAAAAAATACGCACGTGCCGCGCTTATCCGCGCCATCGTTTCCTGCCAACCGGGCCGCTAAAGTTTCGTCGGCGAGCGGCTATTAATATCAGCAATCAGCTTCGCTCGGCGCTCATTCATTCGTCCGAGGAACGGACGGACGGGCGGTTGGGTTGCTTAATTAAAACTGTTATCCTACGTGATCGCGACAGCCAGCGAGTGAGATTCGCGCGACAGGAGCCGCCTCGGGGAGGAGGGGGCGAAGGCTGGCTCGGTCTCTCGCACCCCCGGCTACCATTCATTTGTCAAAACCTTAATGCACTACCTCCACCGGAGGGAAGGGAGAATTGCCAAATGAATCTAATTAAGTTTATGTTGCCCGGTGTCGGAGGTATACGTTTCTATCTCTCCGGCGGTACCGAGGTACGCCTCTTCGTTATGCTCCCAGTTCGCATACACAAGTCGGCCAGAATTTATTTAACGCACGGGGAGTCGACTCCGCGTTTTTTCCTTGGGGCGTTTTTTTCTTCTTCTTCGAGGAGACATTCCGCGCGACGCTGGACTACAATAGCGGTGTACGAGCAGCGAATAGGACGGAGGAAAGACGCCGGCAACCGAGATGTTTACCAGTCGCTGACTCAAGCTCGGAGCACCGTTGAGTCGCGGCTGTTGATGTCCCCGTGTCCTCGTCGACTGCCTCTCGGCGCTCACCGCGCGTATCCTTCGACCCTGAAGATCTGAGGAAAGGAAGCCGCCTCTCGCTCGTCCGGGCATCTCGCACAACCCTCAAATATACATGGGCAACCTTCGTGTCGAATTTCCCAAGTGAGCTTCCTCTCTCTCGTCAACGACGCCGTTTCCCTTCCCGTCCGCGAGCACATAAGCAAGCCCGACGTGGCCTCCTGAGCGTGCGGGACTCACCGAGTGTTGCGTGCTTTTGAACGTGCTCGGTAAATCCGACCGGGCTGGGTACACTTCCGCTACGTGATCCCTACAACCCCTCGACGCTGTTCGTCGCGTCAACGTCGACCCCGGTGAAGATCCAACCAGATATCTCGGGCACACGTTTGCGGGAGCGAAAGAGGATTCTTGTTAATCCAACATCGAGCATTGAGGAAGATGGCAATGAAAATGGAAAAGAATTCTCACGGCTGCGGTTTCGGGACGAACTTCGGTTTTGGGTCTCTCGAAACCTCGATGAAGCCGAAAATCTTGAGGATCTTCGTCCGTGAGTATATTCAGCGGTTGTTGTCGGATCGACGATAGGGCCAGGTTGGACCTGACTGCGGAGAGTCGGACATCCCCCCCGAGTGTACAACGGTTACACAGGTAGGTTGAGGGGTTCCCCGCAAGGGAGCGAGGTCTTTTCCGGTGATGCAATCTTGGAGGTTGACCTCGGAGGTAGCCGAGCGGTCCGAGGATGGAGGGGAGTTTCAGCAGCCGCAACGGTCGGTGGCCCACGTCTGTGAGGTGGTTCCAGGATAGCTGCGTGGCAGTTGCGAGGACGTAGCCCAGGGCAAACTTCCACGGGTATAAGATAATGGTCGTGGGGCCTCGGTCCTCCGAGGGCAAGCCCGAGTCTTTAGCGACACCCGTGGGACAAATATATTATTAGTAAAGGGTAGAGAAGCTGGTAGTATCCTCCCTCAAGGTTGGCAGGGTTTTCGAGGTGGAAGCGTACGAAGGAAAAGCCCCCGGTACGAATGAGCTCAGCCCGATTCTCACAGACGAGAGAGGGATGGAGCGGGGAAGGGCGGCCGTGGGGAAAATGGCTCGGATGCACACTGCCTAGAACGCGTGAATTTTCTCTCCTGAGGGAGGACGGGCGATAGGGTGAGTGTGCGGCTGAGGCAGTTCCGGCGAGGTGTTTCCCCATTAAGCAAGTCCCGTATCCACATCACCCCGGGGAGTGCATCCGAGAACACCCACGTTAATGCTCCGACTCGATTAATCGATAATATTTGCCGGAGAGCGAAACCCGCCTTATCTTCGCTAACTGTATCTCGATGTTCGTTGATTACTACAGTACGAATAACTATGAGCATCCTACCCGGCTCTTCCAAGCAGTTTCAGGATAAATCCATCATCTAAAATGACTAAAAAAAAAGAAACGAAGGGCGTATCCCACATCGTTTCCCACGTCAATGGCTGCTCACCTAGGAGAGACCGGGGCAAAACGGGACTGTGAGAGGAAAACTCAATTTTCCAATAATTTCTGGATGCCACATTTTGTCCTGACGATACATCCGGATTTTTAAACCCATTTTGACCCACGCACCATCATTGCCACCATCTCAAAGTTATTGGAGAATTGCGTTTTCTCTCGTTATCCCGTTTTACCCCCGTATGCCATTTTGCCCCGCTCTCCCCTATCGTTAAGGACACTTTCAGTTGCGAACACGATAACTTCTCATTATCTTGCCGCTAGAGTCTAGTGTTTCGATTTCGCTAAGAAACATCAATCACCTTTCGCCTTTCATCGACAGTCGACATGACAATTCCAATCGAATCTAGACGATCCTACTAATAAATCCAATCCTCCCGAAACATCCGTCTCAATCACAGGTATCGATCCGAAGCCGACCCGTCCGTCATGCAGGATATTGGAGTCCTAAGATTGAGCGGTCCCATGTACGCTACGAGCCTACACGAAAGTGTGTATCAAGAATCCTCCGTGGCTGTAGGCCGGTCGATGCTCAAGACCGTCCGGAGATGAAAGGAGGCATATCTGCACACTCCGATACACGCGCGTACACACATGCACGTGGGAAAGCAGTAATGGTCGTGCCAGGAACAGGATGGAAGAGAAAGGGGTTACGAGGGTCGGTGTTGCCCGAGGTAGTTGGGCGTGTGGGCCCAGCAGTGTGGTACAAGCGGCGAGTCGTCGCCGCCTCGGCCATCGCCTCGGGCTCGCCTTCGTGTCCACTTTCGAGGGTGGCACGGGGGTTGTTGCTGTTACCACTGCGGCTCCGTCCGGCTACACACAGTGTACTCGGGCGCGCGCGCGCGCGGCTACGAGGCAAACCATCCACCGTAACTCGGTCTACAGGACGAGCGGCCACCGGGCGCACTGTATTCATCGCTGTAGATACACACCCGACCTAACGACTGTTTAGTTATCTCGCTGGCGAACCTACACAACCCCCCCGTGCACACACACGGACACACGGGGAGGAAGCCAAGTGACGGCGAGCTCCTTCCGATGGCCCGCTTCCATCTTCCGCTTCTGCCTCTCATTCCCTCTCCGAGCCCCCTTGCCACACATCCGAATATGTAGGTCCTTGAGATATTCGAGTGTTCGCTCGTCCGATAACCGGTACCTAGCTCGTACGCTCCTCACTGCCCAACCTACGCGACTCCCAGCTATCCCACTGGCGAAACCCTTCCTGGCCTAAAGTCGATAGCGCTGACGTTGGGCTTTCGCGGAGAACTTTGTGGAGGTAAAAAAAATATTATTATAATCTGAGATATGTATATATATAAATGGGTATGTATGCATGGATGCTCATTGTGTTTTTTGAGGATTACACGGGAGGAAACGGGATGCTTACGTGTACAGGTGTTTTTGTTCCGCCGCCGAGTGAATGGGTTCGCTGACCGAATTTAATTGTTGACCCACTTGCCGCCCGCTGACGCCGCAGAGGGCTTCCACAAAATTTTCTAATTATCGCGGGTCAAGTGTCCGACGGTGAATTTTTTAACAAAAGATTCTGGCCGAGGGCCCCGGAAGGCTCGAGCATATTGTCCGACCACGAATTCATTTGTTAATCCAGCGACCTCCGACTCTGTGTGCCCTCGCTGACAAAGTGAAAGAATAACCGAGTGTCTGAATATTAAAACGTATTAATCGCGCGCTATGAATAATTTGTTTTGGGAGAAAAAAATTTTTAAATAAAAAAATGCGAGGAAAAAAATCGGAGGAGCGCGAGAGCTCGTGTGCTCGAAAGGTTCGCTCGACCTCCAAGGAATCGTGAGAAATTTAAGAAAAAAAAATAGGAGTACAAAGATTTGTTTGATCATAAAGCTCGATTAATTAGCGATGGCGTGCGGCTCGGTGTTTTAGTGTTGCCCGAGTGACCCGAGTTCTATCTCGCGGCTCCTCCAACGGTACGCCTCCACGATAAACACTTGCCACCGCATCGCCGATCGCTCGATAACTTTTCACGAGGTAATAACGATTGAATAATTATACGGCACCGAAATCTCGCTCGTTGCGCTGGCTTGATCCGCGATAGACACGCAATTCAACGCGCTCCCAAGCGCCCCTTGCCCTTTCGCCCTCACCCACCAACTGCGAACGACTTTATCGACACGCTTTGGGCGCTAACCCTCCAATCTTTCGATCCCTCAATGTAGAATGCACCCAGAAAAATAATCTATTTGACGATCACCGTTTATTTAGTTTAAGTAAAATATTTATTTGATTTAAATAAATATTTACTTAATTTAAGTAAATAGTTACTTAAATGGAATAAATATTTATTTAATATGAAATATGAAACAATATGGTAAATTTTTTTAATAAAAAAAAATCCCCTAAAATTTTTTACATCTAGTAAATTTATGTCAATGACGTTTTTATTTCAGTCTGGATAATAACGAACCTCCAGTGCCGGAAGGACTTTGTCGATACGCTGACTCTTTTAACCCTTCAATGTAGAATGTGTACGCCGAGTCGGTGAAACAGGAATTAAAAATCTACATTTAATGTTTTTAATTTCTTTTTAGATACCCTGACATTTTTTAACTCCACTAAATTTATGTTCTCGACACGCTTTGGGCGCTGACGCTCCAATCTTTCGATCCCTCAATGTAGAATGCACCCAGAAAAATAATTTATTTGACGACCACCGTTTATTTGGTTTAAGTAAAATATTTATTTGATTTAAATAAATATTTACTTAATTTAAGTCAATAGTTACTTAAATGAAATAAATATTTATTTAATATGAAATATGAAAAAATATGGTAAATTTTTCTAATAAAAAACACCCAAAAATTTTTTACATCCAGTAAATTTATGTCGGTGACGTTTTTATTTCAGTCTGGATATTATCGAACCTCCGATGCCGGAAGGACTTTGTCGACACGCTAACTCGCCAATCTTTTACCCCTTCAATGTAGAATGTGTACGCCGAGTCGGTGAAATAGGAATTAAAAAATATACATTTAATGTTTTTAATTTTCTTTTAGATCCCCTGACATTTTTACCTCCACTAAATTTATGTTCTCGGGAGACTCGTCAATGATATTTTCATTCCAGTCTGGATATAACCGAACCTCCGACGTCCGTGTTGTTTTTCAAATGGTATGCGCCCGTTGATTCCCGTCGCTCGACTCCGACGCCCGAGAGATCCAATTTATTTTACAGAATACGAGCCTGACCAGGTATTAAGCTTCACAGAGGTATTATCCGACAGGCGGATTAGATAAACGACACGGCCACGAGCCGGAGGAGGTTCGCTTTTATTCCACGAACTCCGATACGGCAGTGATCCGCTCCGAGGTATCCCGAGAAGCGATAAAAACAACACATATAAATATATGCATCGGCGACTGTCAATCAGAAGGGCGAAACCTCCACCTTACAGCGTACAGTTCACGCCCTTTCGATTCCCAGCCATCGATGTATAGTACATAAGCAAACCCCCCCCCCGTGGCAACCCCCCCCCCCCCTTTTCCCCCCCTTTCCGGCCCCCCCCCCCCCCCCCCCCCCCAAGCTGGTGCAGTTGAATCAGCTGGAAAGCGACGTGCGTGACCGGCCCTGGAAGATGATAATAAAAAATAAAATAATAAAAAAACATATATCCGACAAAAGCCAGAGCGAACGGTTTATGTATACCTCGTAATACTCCAACAGGAGAAGGAGGCTTGGCAATATAACTGCAAGATCGATCTTTATTCGCTCCTAGCTTACACACGCACAGTCGTCGTCGCCATGCACGCCAACCCAACACAAGCTACCAATCTATTTTATTGCAATCGCCCCTGCGACCCGGCAATCGAAAAAAATACTCCGGAATAACGTTTCTTGTTTGGCTTTTACTTTTCTTTATTTTTTTTTAGGATAAAAAGAACGAGCCGGTAATCCTCGCCGAGGATTGTAGTGCCGGACTGAACCGTCCGAGCGAAGGTGAAAATTTACTAAGGTCGTTAGAGCGTCACTTCGCAGTAAGGTGCCGAGGGTGAAGCGGAGCAAGGAGTTATTTAGCGTGCGCAAGGGTAGTCTCTCGCCGGGAACTGCCTCGGCGGGCAGCCAGCCACCGAGGTGGAAGCTACAGTCGTGACTCTCGGTGCAGAGGGGTCGTGAGAAAGGGTCGAGAGAGCGTTCGTGCGCCACTTCAAGCCCCGAAACTTTATAAGTTTATCACAGATATTCTTCGCGAGTCGTCAGAAAGAATTTTCTGATGCAAAAGTTTTTGAACGCGTTTCCCCCCCCCCCCCCTCCATCTCGTGCTCTCCGTTACTTCGCGGCACTCGTGAGTGCCGAGCCAACGCCACTTTTCACCTTTTCCGCACTGCCACGAAGAAGTCCTCCCCGCTTTATCTGCGGGGGAAGACTCGATGCCGCCCCCCCGCTCGTCGGCTACCACCTTCGCATATTCGAGTTTACTGTGCGCCTCAATCCTCGACTCGCACTCCCTGTACGAAAAATATAAAAGTCAAAAATTCCTATGGCATTCCTTGGTCCGTCGTTCCACCCCGGGGGTGGACTCTTTTTCCTCAGACGTCAGACGGCGGCGCTGTACGGTATCACGTTCAATAAACGCGTCTGGTGAACGCGAACTGAATTTTACCTTTTTTTTCTCCACGGCCGGGGAACAATTTATTATTTCGATGTACGAGAAATTTTCTCCGATCGTGGATTTTCATTCCGGAGTTCGTACGATGAGTATAGTAGGAAAATATCGTAATGACAAGATTTGTCTGGAGTTCGGGGATGGGCGGGGAAAAGTGGGGCAAAACGGACCAGTCTTAGGTCCGTAGTCCAAAAAAATGTGTACCAATGGTCCACTTTGCCCCGCTCTCGCCTATACCCGGGAGCAATGAAACGAGTATAAGAAAACGACGGTCCGACCTTCTCCTGATAGATGAGAGACGTCGCCGCTCTCGCGGTTCACCGAAACGATTCCGAATATCGTCCAAGTATTATTGAGAATAATAAATCCTCCCTTTCCACCGTAGGAGGGTGGGGTGGATGGGATGAGCCGGAATTAATTGCGAAAGGCGATTGCGAGCAATTTGCGATACTGATTGCAACGGCGTCTCGTCGAGGAAGGAACGAGGAGCGTCTTGGCGGGGGTGGCTAAGAGCTGTGGTCGTCGTCGCCGTCGCATCTCGTCATTCTCAGTTGAGAACGGAGAAAAGAGAACAGTTCGCCTCTCTTTGAGGCTCTTAAGAATTCGGATTCGCGTTTTACGGGCCGCAATTAATCCCCCAAGGAGACTCGGAGGGGGTGGGGGTGCATTTCTTACGTCTCGGCGCAGCGAGAAGGAAAGGAGGATCATCTTGCTTTGGCTGATGGTGGCCGAGAAGAAGCTTGCCGACGACTAACCACAGGGGAGGCTTTCGACGACGTTCGACCAAACCATTCATCCAACCCCTTGGCAACACAGCCGCCCCCCCCCCCGCACTCCCACCCGTTCTCCGCGAATATGGCGTGTTCGCGGTGTGAGAGTGACTTTGCGAAAAGACGAGAAATTGAAAGAAGAAACTACCAAAGCGTTTCCAGAAGCCAAGGGATTTCTTCTTCTTCGAGAAACCCTCGCACCGACTTTGCCGGGCTCCGCGGTATTATCGACGATCGGGCTGAGGAGCCGCTAAATTCCGATACTACTCGAGCGCTTTGCTCTCGCTTGTTAAGTAAATCATTCCGAATAGATCGTTTTACCTACTCTGGGACTCGAGGCACTCAGCGCACTCTCCGAGGGCGTTAAGCCCACGGATATCAAAGCGAGCGACTGTGCGGGTTAATATGGTCCACGGGTCGTTGACCTACTCGCGGATCGGATTCGACCGAGATAATTTTGTCGAAAATGTGTTTCATCCGTCACTGATGTATTCACCGATACATGCCTCATGTAACGAATATGTAGCTGACTGTTCGTTAAGGCACACGATATTAGTTAGGTTTGACAACAGACGAACGAACGGATGATCGATCGTCACATAACACAGTCTGTATGTGTTATGTGACTGCACGGAGACGTCTGAATGAACAGACATGTGACATTTCGTACGCTAGATATTTAGCCGTGATTACAATTGATAACATCCGCCCAAACTAAATACACGCGTTGTTCATTCGCTCGGTCAATATATTTAGCTTTATAGTCCGAGGAAAAAAAAAATCTAAAAACAGTCCATTTTGCCCCGCTCCCTTCTATACCTAGGTCGCATGTAGAAACAGCTGGAGCAGAAATAATTCCGGAAGCTCCGAACGAGAAACTGATGAAACTATCGGGAACAACTACTACAGGATCGCTGAGAGATTGTGCACTTGCAAGTTAACAGGGGGAAAACGGGGGTGGTTCGAGGGGGCGGGGGAGCTTTCATGAACCGTGACGCGGCCAGGAGTGATGGTACTCTAGTTAGCCAGGGCTAATACACGTCACGACGTATCGTTCGATGCTCTTCCCGTAATTGAAGCCAACTTCCACCGGCGCACCGGAGTAGTTCCGCCTTTCAGAGCTCGGAGCAAAGTCCTCGCCCCGATGCGGTGAGCCGAACAACAGCCCGACGATCCTGCGAGGAGAAAAGCTCGCAAAACCGGGGCATGTACCGGGCGGGATTTCTGTGATGAATCCACGAACGAAAACACAATCGGGATACCAGCGGGGCAATTCGAACGCATCCGGGTGGGCATTGAACGCACACGTACCGTTGCCCCCGGACAGAACCGACCTAATCCCATTAGAGACTGCGAGATAGATTTCAAACGCGACGCGAAACATTATCACTTCGGTTATCTTCGGTTCATCTTAAAAAGTAAAACAAAAAATGTTGGAGTAAAAAAGGGGTCAATCTGTGGATTGAATCGTCGGAGCGGACGCTGGCGCCTCCGAAGTTGGGAGGAGGGGGGAAATATGGTCCACTGTTTTTCCACTACAATAAACGTAATGGTAGACGGTGCATTAATGGCAGGTGCCGCGTGCGCGTTATGCTAATCTTCGAATCGATAGTCCATATAGTTGGCTCTGATGGTCTGGCGAGCGACGTGGGAGGGGAGGGGGAGCTCTTGACAGAAAGGAGAGAGAGAACCCGGCTATGATCGATGGCTTTAATTTTTCACGGTAAGCGGAGAAGCGAAGTGAGGCGTGTGCGTTTCGTGACTCTTTCTGTCGTTCGGTATACGACGTCTAATTCGTCCCCAGAATAAATAGCCTCTCCAGTCGTCTCCCGGATAAACCCCGAAAATTGGACACTCCCGAAGGGAGAAGAGCCGTCTTGATCGAGGTAGCCGACGGGTCATTTTTCACATCCGCGGAACAGCTACCGGATAGGAAAACATTGCAAAATTTACTGTACAAAAAATATATAAAACGTAAACCGAAACGGTTTTTTTATATCTCGCGAATGATTAATAAAAACGGTCCATTTTGCCCCGCTTTCGCCTGCCACTTCTCCTCTTCAAACCGCTCCCAAAAATTACGGCCCGTCTTACAACGGCTCTTCAATCAGCTTCATTTTAAGACCCCGAAATCACCGAAGGGAGAAGAGCCACTTACTTTGATCGAGGTTGGCGACGGATTTTTCACAACTACGGAGTAGGGGAGAGCGGGGCAAAACGGGACAGTGAGGGCTGAACTCAATTTTCCAGTAATGTTTGGATGTCCCATTTTGTCCCAACAATACATCCGGATATTCAAACCCGTTTTGCCCCATGTACCACCTTCGCCACCATCCAAAAGTTACTGGAAAATTGCTTTTTGTCTCATAATCCCGTTTTGCCCCACTGTGCCATTTTGCCCGGCTCTCCCCTAGCTGCCGGATAGGAAAATATTGCCAAATTTACTTTACAAAAAATAAATAAAAGTAAAACCCGAAACGGTTTTTTTTGTATCTCGCGAATGATAAATAAAAACGGTTAATTTTGCCCCGATTTTACTTGACACTCCTCCTTTTCAATCCTTTTCCAAAAATTACGCCCGGTTGGAAAGTCATTTTACAACGCTTTCCAATCAGGTTCATTCCACAACCCCTAAATCACCGAAGGGAGAAGAGCTATCTTGACCGAGGGTGGCGACGGCTCATTTGTCACATCTACGGAGCAGCCACCGGATAGGAAAGCTGCAAAATTTGTCTCACAAAAAATGAACAAAACGAAAACCCGAAACTGTTTTTTTACTATCTCGCGAAAACTTCATCAAAACGGTCCATTTTACCCCGCCGTCGCCCGACACTCTTCCCTTCCGATCCTGTCCGAAAAAAGACGTCCCATTTTCCAACAACCTTCCAACGCGGTTCATTTAAGATTTTAGGCGCCCAAAATCGCCGTACCCGGCGATCCGTATTGGCGTAGAGAGCCGGGTACAGCAGTACAGTGAAATAGCTGCTCGCGTAGGATCGTTAGCGTGTTCAAAGGTCAGCCGTTGTCGTGGCAATTACCTATCGTTAACGCAATTACTCCGACGTCGGTGAGGCGGGGTCGTCTAGCGTTGCAAAGGGGGATGAACAGCCGGCGGAATCGAGGAGAGCGGACAGAAACGGTTCCCCATCCACCCCCGGGTGCCGGACTTGTGCCGCTATGCGGACAAATATGCGGGACAATGTGCGGCTTAGAAGTGGAGTAACACGCGAAACTGGCCGGCGTACCGGGCCTCTTATACCGGATGCCACGAATCGCGGGAATTACTTATCTTCGCTCGCCTTCCACAGTCTACCCCGGCACACATCGACGCGCCTGTGAGCCGAGATAGAACCGGAGGGGAACCGTGCCGGCTCTAATACCGCAGGAGAACACTGCCTTACCGAGCGAGCGACTCGGAGGAATCCTTCCTTCGCCTACCTACGATCACAATTTGCATTTACCCACAGCCCCGTGACACACTCGAAATTAATCGTTCCACCGCCCCCGTCGCATTCTTCGGCAAACGTCGCCGATCCTTTTCATCGTCGGCCGGCCAACCTATCATTCTCGGCTCTCCGGCCTCATCGAGCCGAACGTCGTCACACCTACAACTGTGCAACGTCCGTGTCATCGCACACCACAATATTATCGAATCATTCGATCGAGTGTTCCTCGAGGAAGTTAAACTCGCTGGGGATCTCGCGCCCCGAGATTCGCTGAGCGATGTGGAGCACCAGCGACCGGGCGGCGAGGGTGGCGAAAAGGGCCTCGGGAGTGTCTGCGCGGCGCTCGCGAGACCGTGAAATCTTCGATCCCGGCTGCTGTCGTGTACTTCGCCTTGGCGAACGGGACATTTTAAATTAGTTTGCGCCTTCGTTGTCGGGAAAGGGGAGGGAGCGGCGTGGCGGGTACGAGAGAGATCTTTCAACCGAGCGTTGTCTCGTTTTCATCCTCGTCGAGAGTCTTGTGCAGAATCGTCTCGCGCCGCGTCGGCACCCGTCTCCTCTCGCAAAACCTATATATAGTACATGTATTATGTATATATTCTTTGGTATGGAGCACCGTTTTATCAAACGGCGGAACGATTGCCAATTAAATTTTCCCCGTCGTCGCAAAGTGCGATCCTGTCGTCCGGCTGTCCGACTGCTAAACACGTACAGCGAGGGAAGCGAGCGCAATAAAAAAAAATCTCGGTTCAGGGCAGTGAGCGGAAGCTTTACTGTCACTCGTGCAGTGTCGCTAATTTTACGGTAAATTGTGCGCAATATGGTCGTACATTTAACAAACATTTCTGAACAATAAAGTTGGGATTTTATTCATATTTTCTTGTTAATTTTACAATTCTTCTTCTCGTTAATTTCACTATTTGTTGAAGATGTAGTGCGTTGAAACGAAAAAAATGGGCTTTTTCCACGTGAGCCATCAATGCGGATAAAATTACCATATGTGTAGTGAGGTTTCCTGTGTGGTTTCCCTCTCTCTTTCTGTATGGCTAACAGTCCTGGATTTTCGGGAAATGTCTCATGCACCGTGCCGAATAGGAGATTATCTTATGGTTTTACCTGTACAGTCTACTCTCTCCAACGCTCTCGGGGCTGAATTTCCGTGCCACCAGAGAGAGGGGAATACTATAAAGTCCCCCACCACGGCGCTACCTTGAGCCATTTGGAGGGCGCGAAATGGTTAGCTCGGGTGAATAATTCGAACTTGGTCACTGCTCGGTCGGACGCACAAATGGTTTTATTTTACGTTGGAATTAAACGAACCGGACAGACCACGAAAGGTCGCGTGTGTGAGACAAAAAAAATTGACGGAAGTGGGGGTAACGCCGTCTCCTTTTGGGCATTGCATTTAGAGAGAACTGAGGGAAAATAACCTACTAGAGAGAGTTGAGTTGGAGGGAATTGACTCTATACCGAGAACATCCTCTTCGTGTATAAATGTCATTTTTTTTGTGGATGCTCTTCACATTCAAAAAAGTGGGGGTAACGCCTTCTTCTTTTGGGCTTCGCGTTGAGAGAGAATTGAGGAGAAATTACCTAGGGGAGCGCGGGGTAAAATGGTACATCGGGGCAAAACGGGATAATGAGACAAAACTCAATTCTCCAATAAATTTTGGATGGTTTTGGATGGTGGCGATGGTGGTACGTGGGGCAAAACGGGTTTGAAAATCCGGATGTATCGTTGGGACAAAATGGGGCATCCAAAGATCATTGGAAAATTAAGTTTTGTCCGCGTTGTCTCGTTTTGCCCCGCTGTGCCATTTTGCCCCGGTCTCCCCTGCTAAAGAACGTTGAGTTAGAGGGCGTCGACTCTATTCCGAGAACATCCTCTCCGTGTATGTGATATTTTTTTACCCCCCCCAACCCCCCCCCCTCCCTCCAACGGTCTGGTGAATTAAAAACTGCATCAATGTCGATAAAATTACCATACGTATAGTCAAGTTTCCGGTGCGGTTCCACTCTATTTTTGTACGGCAGGAACAGACCTGGATTTCTGGGAAATTGCTCATTCGATGGGTCGAATTGGAGCTCCTCTTACGATTTTTATAGTGTCTATTCCCAGAAAATTCATTTCGGCTATAAATGTGATTTTTTTTTGTTGACCCGCCCCCCCCGCCCTTCCACACAGTCTCACGAATTACAAGCGGCAGATACCGGAGTCAAATGAAATTTTATTCGATTTATCGACACCGAATTTCGTCGGGCGTTCCGACGCAAGCCCGTAGAAATTTATTCACTTTCCTCCGGCGCTGGAGGCTTTATTTGGTATCGCGGGTCATTGGTGTGTGACGTGACCGAAAAAAAATAAAATCGTATCTCCATTCGGTCAGTAGTGTCTGCGAACTTTATAACGAGGCTATTTAACTGGACAGTTCGACTCTGAGGAGTAATTTTAATCCGGGATAAATGCAGATCTGGCGAAATTATCGGGGACCGAAAAAAGTAAAAACAATAATAATAATAATAATAATAATAAAATGGAGCGACCAACGGTGGTGAAGGGACAAGAGCTAATAATCGATAAACACAACATTTTTTTTCAGTCCAGACCACGAAGACAATCTCTCGACGCCCTCCATCAATTAAACAAACCCCCCCCCCTGCGGCCTTATTTATCCATGAAGAATAATTGAAATTCAGCTTACCGGAGTTTCAGAGCCCAGGTGCGAAATACATCGCTTCCCTTAGCGTGACGTGCCATAAAATGCCGCAGAGAATTTTTGGTAGGTCCGCCCTCCTTCCCCTCTCGACCGGGTCTCTCAAGGGCGTGATCGTCGCGGCGGGCGGCGACTCGCTTTAATTAAATGCCCTTAATTGCATTTCCCGCTAATTACCGCGGGTGCTACTGCGAGGAGAGGGAGAGGAGAGCTGCCCGTTAGTACAACCGTGCGGAGAGACCGGTAGTAGTAACGGCAGACGTAGTGGTAGGTGCAGCGAAGGGTAAGGCATGCCGTAGAAAAGAAAGCTTCGTCGGTGCACACTGGAAACGAGCGGTTCTCGGCAGGAGTCGGTAATACCTTTTTTTTGCCCTCGACCTTTTCTTTTTTTTTTATTTCCATGTCTGAAGGTGTTCGAGAGGTCTCGCCCACTCGCAGCCTCCCTCCGGAACGCTACTCCGACTGCCCCTCATTCCGGGCTGCGTGTAAAAATCTTTAAAAAATAAATCGGCCTCCCGCGAACGTTCGACGATATTTTTTTATCGCGGTCCCTCTTTCGCGCTTTCGAGCTCTGATGTCCGTCGAGCATTCGGGCCGATTCGGAGGGCTTGCGGAAGTACGGAGGGAGAGAGAGAGGTGTTTGTTCCTGTCTAAGCATAGGTACAAAAAAACCAAATACCGGCAAATACAGGTAATGCAAAAAGAAATACATAGATGTACGCCTAGGCAACGAGAATAGATGTAAATTCACTCACAAGGGCTGTACGTTCATTACGGACGCCCTGTGCAATCTTTACCAGCAAGACGACTTGGCGCATTTTATGCTTCACTGCACAATTTTCGTTGCGTGTAGGAAGCACTACTTGGAGAAATATCTGCGCCTAGTAAATTGGAATGACGAAGAGCAGCTAATCGACCTACTCACCGTTACTAGTCATGGACACTTAAACGGTATTTGCCTGTATGCCATTAAGTCACTCGGGTTAAGGGCATTTATAACAAATGAATAAGAGGAGAAACACACTTATAATAGACTAATACAATATAAGAAAATTATATAAGAACACTGTCGCTGTAAAATGTAAAACGTTAATCGTAAGCACTCTGTATGTACAAAATACCCATACCATCGAAGGACGAAACTCGATTTGTACAGCCTTTTGCATATCACAAATAAACTATTTATTTATCTATCTACTTACATAAAATTTACATATGTATGTAGATAGATAGATTCCGTGTCGATAGATGACTTAATAACATACAGGTAAATACAGTTTAAGTGTCCATGACTGATAACGCTGATAACGGTCGGTCAGCTGCTCGTCATCATTCCGATTTTCTAGCTGCAAATATTTCTATAAGTAGTGCTTTTATTCGGTAAAAGTGGTGAATATGGCCCACCTCGATTAACACGTAAATCAATGATATATGGACCGGGCCATATTGCCCACTTTTACCTTAAGTAACTTAAATAACTTCTGAAGGAGCCAAATTAACAACAAGTGAATGAGGGAAGTCGAACCAGGGCGAATGTCGGTGCCATCAGCCGAGGAACATTCAGGCGAATACCACCTTCTGCCTGCCCGGCCATCCAAGCAGCGTCTAAAAATCTTAAAAAACAAATCCGTCTCCCACGAACGATAGAAAATATTTTTTTCGCATTCCCGCTTTCTCGCTCCGATGTCCGCCTTGCCGGGCGTTTGGCCCGATGCAAAGGGCTCGCGGAAATACCCGAGAGGGCGTCGTTCGGATAGGGAGAGATCGCGGCGGTCGGGAGGACGGAGGGAAAGCGAGCCAGGGCGAATGTCGGTGCCGTTAGCCGAGGAAGAGTCAGGCGAATACGAGCAACTTTACTCGCGCGGCGTGAGAGCTTTTTCCTGCCTGCCGGTCGTTTTGACTCTAACGTATATAGCCAACCCTGCACTTAGTCCAATGAGCAAGGGAGCCTGTTCGTTTGGAGCCCCGACTCACTCGCGCCGCTGGCTCGGTAAGCATTGCCTTGCCTTTTGCCTACTGCTGGATGTACTTGCCACTTCTCTCCTATTCCAGCCAACGAGCACCGCACAACCCCCGCATGCCCGAGACTCGATATTCGAAGCTGCGTTAAATCGCTCACAGTCTCTCCGTCCCTCTCTCCGTCTCTCTCGCTCGACCCGTAGAGAAATCCTAATGGGAACTTCGACGCATAATCCACGGCCATTATTTCCAACGGTTCTGTTCCACCTATATATAGGCCGGATTATAGCTGCGTATCAGACCCGACGACCCTGCGGCACTTCTGAGCTATCCGAAACTCGATTCTCAGATCGGTATTTGGCACTCAACGTCGAGGGACTTTAACTGTTAGACGCAATTTTGGTAATTATAAACACCCTTTTTTATCGCTTCAGAAATGGATTTTTGTACAAAATGTTGATAGGAGGGTAAAATAGGCGGGAGGGGACAATTTGCGAATGGCAAACACTAAAGATAAACACCCAGCAAAGTAATTAATTTGACGGGCGCCCCGCAAACGAATGTATGTTTAATTAAAACAAATATTTACTTTAATCAAATAAACAATTATTTGCGGTCCACCCTTCAAATAAATTATTTCTCTGGGTGAATCGGCGATAGTTTCCCAGAGACAACTTTCATTACGAACACAAAATATCAACTCACAAATTTTTATTCATACTTTTGAATCGGAGAGAATCAGGAATTAAATTTTTTTCAGAAGAATACCAAGCGATATAAAAAATGAATGGAATGCATAAGATTTATTTTCTTCGCATCGCAGAGCATAAAAGAGTTATTTTTTTATTTTTTTTAAAGGATCACCGTGCGTTTAATAAGAATGAATGGACGAATGAGTAAGATTTATCGTAGATCGGGATGAGCGAGGCTATCAGCGCGCCCGTGTTGTCGGTTTAACTGCACCTCCCTGATTGCATAATGTCGGAGCGCGTCGAGATCCAACCGTGGCGATAACGAGGCAAGATATGGGCGTTATTTTATACCAGCGACTCGGATATCTCGGGGAGACATGCGGGCCCGATAGCGCAGAGATGTGTCTTTGGTCTGATGAGGGACGTAGCATCAAGATTTCAGAAATCCCTCATCAAGGATTTTACCCCGTCGGGCGGGGGTCGGTGTGCGTTACAGCTCAATTAAGCTGAGCAGGCAACAGCCTGCAACTAGTTTACCAGAGTCTATTCACGGTCTGACAATGAGAAGGTGTTATGTACCCCGGGTACTCGGTCTATGTATCTCCGGCACGAGCGATATACAACGGGAGCGCGATACGTGTACTCAACCGGTTTGCATGCGGAACGAACCTACTCGGCCTGAATTTTCGCTCTCCCGTACGCTCCACGTAAGAATATGAAAGCTATTAGTAAAGCTTAATATGGATAATATGCAGCAACGAAGGTGCGGAGATATTTTTTAAATCGCAGCGACTGCCGGGCGACTCAAAGGAAGTGGTTAGACGGCGTAATGACCAGACCGTTTAATTCGACCAATGCTTCTGAAGCAATTGAAAAAAAAATTTAATCATGCTTCGTGTAGACGCAGTAGCGGAAAATAGAACGGAGCAATACGGAGCGTTTTTTTTTTAGGACACAGAGTGAAATCCTCAGCTCAAATGGAGGGGTCCGTTTTGC
>JAPYZD010006729.1:0-15923 GCA_030522725.1 Ichneumoninae sp. B BG-2022a | reverse complement strand
TCGATGCGATGCTAGTTTGTCAATTTAATTTATCTTATTGATCGCTTTGGGTATTTATTAACAATCGCGGGTGAAGGAGAAATGGAAAGGAGCAGCACGGCCAGGGTTGAAATAATAAAATCCGGTCGGGCAAGCTTTCGTCTCTCACGTCGCTCATCGGTCGAAAGTTCCGCGCGGAAGCCGCGAACGAGAATCCTGTATCGAATTTGAATTTTTTTTTAGATACATATATATATTTCATTAATTATATATAGTATATTTAAAGAAAAACAAATTTGATGTAAAAACTTTTTTTTATGCAAAAAATCAATGCGACGTAAATTTGTCAATTTAATTTATCATGCGCGAGGAAAAGTTCACTTGAAGTCATTATTAACAATTGCAAGGTGAAGGAGAAACGAGCAGGAGCAGCACAGCCAGGGTTGAAGTAATAAAATCCGGTCGAACAAGCTTTCGAGCTTTGAGCGCTAAAGCAGCGAATGAAGTCCGAATCTGAATCCGAATGAATTAAAATTTTTTAAATATATATGTAATATGTATATGTATAGTATATAATATAAAAATAAAAAAAAATGTGATGTAAAAACTGTTTACGTAAAAAATCAATGCGATGTAAATTTGTTAACTCAATTTATCATGCGCGAGAGGAAGTACGCTTCAGGTAATTATTAAGAATCGCCGGTTGAAGGAGAAACGAGCAGGAGCAGCAGCAGCAGCCCCTCGGAGCTTCGCGTCGCGTTGCGGAAGTCGAGGGGACATTCGCGACTCTATACACCCCGTCGTCATCGTCGTCGTCGTTGTCGTAGCCGTCGCATAGTCATAGTCGGCGCGCCGGCACTTCCTTTGAACTCTTTATTTTTTATTTCTTCCATTTTTTTTTTGGGTAACGCAAAAAGCTAATTAATTTTCTCTCTAGCGGAGAGAAAGAACGGTGGGGTGGCAAGGGTGGTAACCCGGTGTCTTTGCCGTTTATTTTACGCGAACTTCAGAGAAGGGTGAGCAGAGGGGGGGGGGGGGAGATTACAGGCGTGCAGCGCGTCGCAGGGGTGCGTTTACCCAGTTTGGGAGGCGGAAGGGACGTAAGCAAGGAGAGAATCTGTTCCCGTTCTCTTCCCGAGAAGAAACAACCAAGTTTTACCTAATCCAAAATACGAACGAAGAACATTGTTAAAAAAAAAAAAAAATACTGCTCTTTCGAGCCACCCCTGCGCACCTACGAAACACCCGTTTACATGTACACCTACAGCCGCAAAAGAAGTGAGTTGAAAGCGCGTAATAGTACCGCAAGAACGCACGATTGCCGAAACTTATTAGCAACCCCTCGTCGCCGGCTCGAGATCGTCGAAGGCCCGAAGGGGTTTTCGCCGGGGCCGACCTCCAGAGGTCCTCAGCTCTCATCGCGCAGTCCGTGGCTCCCCGGCTCCCGCAATCCACGGGGGGGGAGCAAAAGGGGGCCCACGAAAAAAAAAAAAAAAAATTCTCGAGTAGAGAGCGGAGGCTCGGTGGCGGCTACCAGTGCGCGGCATCGACAAAGAGGAGTGACATAAAGGGGTGAAAGGGGCTAAAGAGAGAAAAACACGGGAATAAAGAGGGCGCGGGGCTTATAAAAGAAATGAAGAGCGGGCGAGAGAGAGCGAGGAGCCATCGTACCCCCGTGGGCAGAGAGTCGAGAGAGAGGTAAGAAGAGGACGAAGACGAATGAGAGGCGAGGAGGAGGAAGGGATGAAGCCGTGGGAGAGAGCGAGGAAGAGAAGACCTAAAGCAAAAAAAAAGAAAGCAAAAAAAAAGCCGATAAAAAGAGAGGGATGTAGAAGATCAGGTTCGTGAACAGTCAGTGAGAGCAGAGGTGTGGCTACGAGGGTGTACGAGAACGAGAGTCGTTCTTCTTGGCGCTGGTTGGCTCGGAGGCCTAACAGTGGGCCTGACCGGATCGAGGCCGAACCTCGGCTCGAACATCTTCGTGCTGTGGGACTATACTCTCATTTTATATACAGCTATGCTATATTCCTGTGCAAAGTAGACATATATATACCTACACCTATGTACATATACAGATATATATAGATATATGTATATCTATATATGTCTATATATATATACAGACGGCATAAGCCTTCTCCTCTTCCCATCCTCCTTTCCGGCGTTCTCGGCGAGCGGACAACGGGCGAGTGGTATCGAGACTCGAGAGAGCGAGAGCTCGACGAAAGAATGGAATGGACCAGGAGCGAGGAAGAGGGAGCCGGGCCGGTGGCGGGGACTCAGGCCCGGAGTCAGCGATCCTCTCGGACTCGCATGCCTTATGGGCCCGGAGTCGCGGAGGTGTCAGCAATGCTCCCTCGGATCCCCTCCCCGTCGACCTCTCTTCGTGCACGAACACTCGCGCGCACGCACACATGAACGACACAAGCGCGCGGAACGTCGGAATTACTCGGCTATCGAGATCCCGGTGAGGATAAGCGGACTCGGGGAGAAATCATAGCGGCCACCCACGACTGGTATCGAGGGTGAGGCGCATTGGGACCCATTCGCCCGATATATATTCTGTATACCAACTGCTACACATATATGCGGTGCACGATACGGCAGGGAAGGTGTAGCGCAGGATCGCAATGGACACGGAACCGAACGATCAGGAGCTCCGGGCCCGGCTGTCCGGTAACATAATGCCACGTTTCCCCCGATACCGAACTGAGACCCTCCGGCGAGCAACCCTGTTGATAACCCGGCTGCCGGTAACGCATCGGGGTTGACGCGGAAAAGCACGGTTTGCCGCCCGGCGGAGTTAACCCCTCAGGTACCGGTGACTTTTCGCCAATCGCAAACGACCATGACTTCACTGAGAAAAAAAAAAATTTGTTGGATCAACCAAAAATCGCGGTGACATTCGGTCAAAGCTGTTAACATTGTTTTGTTAAACGATTATTCGCATCAATTTATTGAAAATTTGTTGATTGAAAGACACATTTTTGTTGTACCAAACAAATAGACCTTTGAACGTCACCGCGCATTTGCTTGATTCAACTATTTATTTTTCTCAGTGTTCGTTTGAGCACAAAAACGATACGAATCTTGATAATAAATTTTCTTCCACGTTATCAAAGAAACAACACTTCAAGGTGCTTCTGTGAATTTTTAAGATTTTTTCCAGCACGTTAACTCGTTACGCCAATCGGTCGAATGTTGCGTCTTGGCAAACTCCGGTGTCTCGGTCGAGCGAGACACCGGTGCGTGAAGGGTTAATCAAGCTATGTATCGGTAATTAGTATTTCGACACCATCGGAGTTCCACCACGGATCGCTTATGGGAGTCTTGGGGCGATTTTTTACGCTTTATACCCGATTTTTTTTTATTGGTTATTTACGACTCGGGGTGATTCTTGGAGTCGCGCGGCGGTGCGAAGGGCGCAAGTCGCGGGGTGCGATGGCCAGACGGCCGGTTTTACCGCGAATCCCTACCGCTGGTCGGTGTCGGAGAGTATATAGAGTGGGTGGATGTCTGCGTGCGTACACATGTAGAATATGTGACTGGAATACAACAACCCCTCGTAAAATAGACTTACGACTCGCGTGCAGGCCTTCGGGCCAGACCGTTGCCGTTTCTGGCTGGACTGGAGAATCAAATCGATCCGAGTAAACGCGGAAGCGAGGCGGCGAACAACGGTAATGCTCGCGCTTTGCTTTCCGGTGTTGGCGGCGGGGTGTAGCCCGGTGAACATCGGAGAGGGTGAACTCTCGCGGAGGCCGGCACGGACGGATGGACAGACGGGCGAACAAACGGACGGACTGCTGAGAATACACGGTAGCGATTTATTATCCATCGGATGGGAGGATAGCCGGTGGTCGTTCGCACGTGTTAACCCTCGCACGATACGGTTTGCGCGAGCTGACCCGGCGAGACGACGCTCGCGACCGCGAGCACCGCTACACCTTCCGCGCTCGGCTCGGATAAAGCGCGACTGAGAGGCGGACGGGGATGATGCGGAGGGAAGGCGCGCGCGGATATACTCTCGTCGGAAATACACACGAACTTTGCTCTACGTCCCGGAAAGGCTGTCTGGACTGGCGAGAGCGGGTAAAACTTTGTACCTGTTGGGCTGGGGGTAATTGATAATGGAAAACGCCGATAGGGAGTGACCTGGAAAGGACGGTTGAACAAGGTCGCGGAGTACTTTTTTTTCTGTAACTGGACGAGACGAGTTCGTCCGAAAAAATCGAGTATAAAAAAAAGATGTGAAATGTATGAAATTATTTAAATTAAATATTAAAACGAAGCTTCCTCTACGAGGAAGCAAAAGATCTCCGGACTCGACATCGCTGCCAGGCTCTCTCGCAGATACGAAGAAGCCTTTTTTTCTCTTTCCGTTGTCGTTGCCGGAGACTGGAAGTCGGAGCGGCACGCACAAGGAACAAAATATATAAAATGATTAGAATTATTAAAAGTATAATTTAATAATTCTTAAAATTATTAAAATACACCTTAAAAAAAGGTTTGTACGATTCAACTCCGGAGATGAACTCGTCGCCAGGTTCTCTCCCAGATACGAAGAATCCTTTTTTTTCTCGGAAGTCAGCGCGACACGTCAAAGAGACAAAATATATCAAATGATTAGAATTGTTAAAAGTATATTTTAATAATTCTTAAAATGATTAAAATCCAATATAAAGACAAATCGAATAAATTTAAAAAATACACTTTAAAAAGGGTTTGTACGATTCAACTCCGGACTCGAACTCGTCGCCAGGTTCTCTCCCAGATACGAAGAATCCTTTTTTTTCTCACTTTCCGGTGTCGTTGCCGAAGACCTGACGTCGGCGCGCCACGCCAAAGAAACTAAATATATCAAATGATTGGAATTATTAAAAGTATATTTTAATCATTTTTAAAGGTTTGTACGATTCAACTCCGGACTCGAACTCGTCGCCAGGTTCTCTCCCAGATACGAGGAATCCTTTTTTTCTCTTTCCGTTGTCGTTGCCGAAGACCGGAAGTCGGAGCGACACGCAGAGAAGAGAACCCGTTCATTAGATTCGCGCGTCGCCGCAGCGTTTATCATAACATTGTACTCTAGAGGGGGGAGGGGGGACACTCCGTTCTGCAGCCGAAGCCTCGCCGAACGCTTCATTACAGTATAAAAGCGTTCCCCGGTTCCAAAGCGAGAGAAAAATAAGCGTAATGAATAACCCCGACATCGTGCAGATACGACGCCGGGGCGCGATACTCGGTTGCGTTACTTCGCCAAGCGGAAAAGTATATGGTCGAGGATTTCTGTCACAATGGCGACTACCGACGCGCCACCGCCTTCGGTCCCTGTGGAATTAGTCGCGCGCCTGGGTGCCATCCGACGACGAGTCGTCTCGACGACGATGGCACGCAGTCGCGGTCCCGGGTCGTGTGGTTAGTCACGGAGTGACGGTCGCGCTCACGAGTACGGTGACCGTACGTCGGGGGGAGGGGGGGGGGCGTAGAAGGGGCAAAACGGCACACCAGAGGCAAAACGGACCATTCATACCATTTTCATTAATTTCGTCTCATCCCGAATGGAACGTGCACCGGGACGGTATTTTCGAGTCACGCATTTGCAAAAAGTAGACGCGTTACATCGGGCCCTGATAGGGTTCTGATGAGGCCTGGCAAGGGCCCCGATAAGGCCTTATCAGGACCCTACCAGGACCCGATATAACGCTCGAAAATTTATATTCAGGTGTATGTGTAAGGAAGAGCGGGGCAAAATGGGGCAGTTGGGCAAAACTAAATTTTCCAATCATTTTTGGATCCAACAAGGTGGCAAAACGGGGCAGAAAAGCCTGACGTATCAATGTGGCGAATTCGGGAATCCAAAAATCATTGGACGATGACGTTTTGTCCCATGCCCCGTTTTGCCCCGCTCTACCCTGTAGACATGTGAATGAATGCGTATGCATTTACAAACGAGCGACTCAAAAATAAGCCCCCCTGGTCCGTCTTGCCCGCTCTCCCGCAGCTGTACGACATATTTACGCCACAGCGGAGATGACCGCCGACACGAATGCCCGCGAGATACAGAAATAAGTGGTAGCGAATTTATACGCGTACCTTGTACCGTGCCGAACAAGCGGAGGACACGGACGATGAACGAGTGACCGGCCTGAAAGCTCCGTCCATAATCCGCGCTGATCTCCGGCCAATGACAAAGATGACCATCCGCGACGACCAGCAACGGCTCAGTCGATAGTCGCTTGCGCTGGAGTTATTTCCGTCGTCCGTTTCAGGGTCGATGCGCGATGGAAAAACATGACGAGCCTATGAAGTTTCCTACACCCATTTCCTACACCCATTAAATAACTATTTACTTAATTGAAATAAATATTTATTTGAATCAAATAAATATTTATAAGAGACCGAAACACAAGGTCCCTTCCCATACTATACTGCAAACGCTGGAGGCAATGATCAACGACGATTAAGTTATCTGTAAACAATACACTCACGCACGCGTAAAAAAAGAAAAAAATTTAGAAAACCAAAACCTTTATCACCACTAGCTAATAAATACCCCACTTGACACCAAAGACTACCTCGGGCTGAAGGACCCCGGTCGATGGCCCATTGACATTACATTATATTATTATTATTAAATATTTATTTAAATCAAATAAATAATTTTTCTGTGTGTATAGCTTACGCGGAAGATGTGCGAACGGGCCGTCTGCGAGTGCATCGGCGACCCGAGGGATGCGTCCGCAAATTAATGTGACGCTCTCTATTGGTACGCGGTCTCGCGGTCCCCCCGAAGGAGACGATCGCGCGGGCGCGGGTCGGACGGTGAGAAAGAGCGACGGAGAACATAATGCACGAGCGAAGAGCAACGGAGGCGTGCATAATAGCGAGTCACGCGACGAACTAGCGAGGCGAGCAGAGGACGACGGACCGACGTGACGGTGTCTCGCCCGGCTGCTTCCAAATTGCCCGAAATTATTGGCTTCTTTTGTTTTCTCGTCATACCGCATGCCCACCACCGCTCGCATCAGCCTCGCTCGTACGTCCCCGCTGTCGTTCCATGTCATTTCTGACGTACGCGTATTACCGGGCAATTGTGTGTGCGCGCGCGTTTTGCGTCCGTGGGCTCATCCCGGCACACCGAACGGCGGAGGCAAAACGCGAGAGGCCGGCCCCGCCGGCGAATCAACGCAATTCGTGCGAGTAGCGTCAGCATCGCCTCCGCACACACGTCGCGGTGACAAACGCACTACCGTTGCGTTTATACATCCCCCGGTACAATGACAATCGGAAGAGCGACACGACGAGCATGCACACGAGCGGGCTGCGCGATGTGCGAACAAAACGCGCCGAGAAACTCCCGGGAATCCCGACGGTCGTTCATGTCGGCATCGCAACTTCCGGTCCGACTACGATTTCTCGTTGAACACAGTGGAGACACACACGACCGGCCCGACAAAGAATACAGACAAAGAGGAAAAAAAAAAAAAAAAAAAACAAAACAAAAAAGGACGTTGAAATTGCAATGGACAGGAGTCTCTCGGGTCTCGAAATGAAGAGGTGTGGGGAAGAAAAAGATTACGGGGGATGGAGAGAGGGAGCCTCCGGTTGAACGCAGCCGGTTATCGAGAACGAGGATTGACTCGCTGTGCGGGCCGTCGCGGCATCGATTAGACGGGATAATAAAATGTATGGACGCGCGTACTCGTCGACACGATCCGTCGATGGACGCGCGTTGTGTGTACCAATGCCGATTGAGCGGAGATAGTCGCAGCCTCACGGCGAGGACGGAGAGAAAGAGGCGCGCGACGCCGTTGAGGGCGTCCATTGTGTTCGCCGGTCGACGGTACCAAGATGGCCGCCGCTGGAACCGCCGCGGCCGAGCCGCTCGAACGCGCCTATACGCGTACTGTACACACAATACTGTATACACCCTCGCGATCTACACGTGTGTATCTGCTGCACATTGCACGTGTGTGTGTACACACGTTGGCACGGCAGGGATAGAAAGACGGGAGAAAGAGCGGCCGAAGAAAAAAAAATGCCATCAACCGAGTGACGGGGACCGTCCCGGAGGTGGTCCGCGCGACAATTAATAGCCGCGCGAGATCATTTTATGTTTTCATTTAGCCAGGGAGACGCGAGGTGAGCCACCCGGCCGCGCCTTGTTTATCCCCCGTGCGCCTTCCCCGTTCGGCTTTGGAAACCCGCCGAGCGAGCCGGCTCATGCAACCACCTCGGTGTGTTTTGTCCATCGCGATCTTTCGCTCATCCGCGCTTCGCCCCCGGCCTCCGTCGCCCGCCGTCTCGGAGAGTTCTCTCTCTGTCTGAAGAGGCTTTTCTTGTCGCCCCGAAGAAGTCGATCGTTCAATCCTCGCCCTTATACGTTCCGCGCGCGAGATCCGCCGGACGCGCTCGCGCACGCGCAGTGCGGGGCGGAGAACCAACGGGCTGAAACAAAGTCGCGACCAAACGCCGAAGAAGTCGAGGCGGGTTTTCTTTTTTATCGCCTTCCGCTTCGATGGTTGTCCGCTTCGCAAACGAGGATGGGTCGGGGGGGGGAGCTCTCTCGATAGTTTATTCGTCGCATAAAGTGTACGCGGACACTCGACGATGAAGCGATAAATTAACGACTATCCTCGTTACGAAAGGGTACTCGCTGGTAAGTCGGCGAATGGCTAATTGGCTTTTACGCGCGTCTACGCGTTACTGTTACCATCGGTGCTTTTCTATTACCGCATACACGCGGATGTGTATTAGTTACAATGGATATACACATCAAAGTAGTTAATTGTGATTATTACGGACATAATTTGCCCGGTAGCATCGTCATCGGCGCAGGCGCAGGCGCGCGAGTGCGCACGCGCGGGAGGGACACGAGATTTATATCTACACTATGTTCGAGGACCATTTCATCGGTTCAGCTAGTTCGTAAAAGCTTGCATCGAGATTTACATATTTGCTCCATTTCTCGCACAAAAATCGTCATATTTTCAGGTAATTTTTTTTTTCTTTTTTATATATGTGATAGATAAAAAACTTTTGTCGCTCTTTCAACAGTCACGCGAGCCCTGATGAAACTCAAAAAGATAATAATAATTTTTTTATATCTGCTTGCACCTCACAATATTGATGTAGAAACGAAGTTTGTACAAACTCAAAATGTGTTTTATTTAAAAAATTGAAAAAGATCTATTACCGCATACACGCGTATATATATTCGTTACAATGAATATACACATCAAAGTAATTAATTGTGATTATTACGGACATAATTTACCTGGTAGCATCATCATCGACCCAGTCGCAGGCGTGCGAGTGCGCACGCGCTGGAGGGAAACAAGATTTATTTCTACACTATATTGGAGTACTATTTCATCGGTCCAGCTAGTCCGTAAAAGCTTGCATCGAGATTTACATATTTGCTCCCTTTTTCGCCCAAGAATCGTCAAATTCTGAGTTAAATGCTTTTTCTTTTTTATATCCGCGATAGACGAAAAACTTTAAACAGTGCCGCGAGCCTTGATGAAACTCAAAAAGGTAATACATATAATTTTATTAATATCTAAAGGCACATCACACTATAGATGTACAAACTTCGTTTGTACGAACTCAAAATCTATTTTATTTCACATATTGAAAAAGATCTATTACCTTATACACATGTATATATATATATATATATATATATATTCGTTACAATAGATGTACACATCAAGGTAGATAATTGTGATTATTACGGACATAATTTACCCGGTAGCATAATCATCGGCGCAGGCGCATGCGCGCGAGAGCGCACGCGCGGTAGGGAAACGAGAGATTTATGTCTAGACTATATTCATCCTACCTCCTTATGCCTAGCCTTATGTCTAGGCTATATTCATCCTACCTCTTCCCGATCCGCGGATAATTATATACGTTCCACGGATCGCTAACGTACCAGAATAATCCCGCGTCTCGCCTCTCCGTTCGTACGCGGCCGGCAGCAACGGCCGGAGCTCTCTCTCGCCGTACACGAGACTCGGATCAACGCGCAAAGTCTCTCCTCGTCGGTACGGTCGCGCGAGCGAGTTTCTTCTTCGTGGAAGGGAAAGTCTGCGTGCTGGTGGTTAAATGCTCGCTGCCGCTGCTCGCTGGACATACGCGACAGGTGCTCGTCGAGGAGTCACGTTCGATCCGGGCAGATCGGGACGCGCGATCCGACGCGCTCGCTTTTTCACACCGTTACGAGACTCGTGCGCGAGTCACGAATATTCCTCGTCTCTTTTACACTCGTGCATGTATCTTGCGCATCCGTACGTACATGCGCGCAGCGTGTGTGTGCAACATTCGACAGTATAGTTACTGTACGGAGTACGGGAAATGCAACACGTACTCACCCTCGCTCTCTCTCTCTATCTCTCTCTCTCGCGGGCGTGCGCACGCACCCGCAGTCAAGACTCATGAGAACGAGCTGGCAGTAACTATCGCTCGTCTCGATCGCGTTACCAACGATTTCAAAACGTTTCTCGTTTCATCATTTTAATTATAGACTTTATAATGTCACAGAGCCGGAGAGAAACGTTTAATAACGTTTTGTATAATCATACACGGAAACTCGGACTCTGACGGCTCTATAGGCATGATGTTATTGACATCGGGTCTCTCGACGCACCGGAGACTCGCCACGCATGCGAGAGCTGGCGTAAGTGTGCTATTTTCTTTGCAGATTTTTTTTATAAATGTTTTCGCTGCTGTTCTTTTTTTTTATATGCATCGTTTTTGGTTCGAACTTGGGTATTGCTGTCCTATTTTTATTTTGTTTGTTCTTGGTATGTTTATTTATAATGTTTCGTAAGATTGTGAATATTGGGATCAAGATTTAACCGAGATATTCGCACAGCGAAAGTTAGTTAGTTAGTTAGCACGGAGAAAAATAGTTCTGTTTTTCTAACAAAATGTAGATCGTTAATAATTTATTGTTGTGGTAGCAAAAATATTTGGCTGCCACAGCGAAATATTTTTTTGTCCCTATGTTAAGTAGGTAAATGAGTTATGATAACAAAATTCTTGCTGCCCCAACAATTTTTTTTTCTCCGTGCGGATGGCCAGTGTGCTTAGGCATGAACAACTCGCAATCGATTATCGATCTTTGCGTTCTCCGTCATTACTTCATCGCTTCTCGACAACTGTAATTACACTTCCAGTTTTTTTTCGGTTTGCGGCTTATTATATTCTATCAGCTTGTATAGATTGCACGAATTTTTTGGAGTACCTTTGGCCTTGCTTTTATTCCACTTTTGCTTGCTTTACAACGATGTTGTAGGCCCAGTTTAGGTTTAGTTCGGGTTTAGGCGCCGTGGTAATTTGCGCGATCCTGGGAACTTCTTGACGCGATTAATATCGAAAATTATTCCCGGTGCTGCTGGGCGCCGATTTTGGTGACGTAGACGGAACAAAAAAAGGAGTTAAAAAAAAAAGATAAGGCGCGCGGATCTTTGCCGGCGGGGCCTTTGTGTCACGTACCGCCCCGGCTCGCCGGTGCCTACGCTGCCGGTCGCGTTTTTCGTTCCTCGTTGCTTCTTAGCGCACGCATAAGGCCGGCCTTTCTTTCGAAGTTTTCGGCGCTCTGAGACGACAGGCGCCCGGACGCGAGCTTCACGGGCTAAGGATGACGATGAAGAAGAAGAATAAAGAGAAGCCGAGGGAGAAGCTGCGCTCCGTGAGAGGGACACGCTTGCGAAAGTCGGGCCCCCCCTGAGCCCGCTTTTGCCTGATCCTATACCGAGAAGAGACCTTTGACGGCCCTCGCGCTTTCTCGCTCAGTCGACGCGCACACCGTACGCCATAGCGCCGGCGCCTCTGTTTTTGTCAAATCCATCTTCTTCTGAAGGTATAACCCTTTTTTAGTATTTTTCATTCACATATTTTTTCTTTTTTTGCTTCGGCCTTCTCGTTACGAATATCGTGACACCGGCGTTCTCCGTATCGCACTGGGAAATACATTATCGGGGAAGAGTGGGGGCTGGAGGGGGGGCGAATACCGGTGGGTAAAATCGCGAAGCTCAAAATCAAGTTATCAAAAAAGGATCGAGTACCATTTTATCGGTCCAGCTGGTTCGTAAAAGCTGGCATCGAGATTCACATATTTACCCCGTTTTTCACACAATAATCGTCATATCTTGCGGTAATTTTTTTTTTTTTTTTTGAACGGGACGAAAAATGTTCGTCGCTACTTCAACAGTGGCGCGAACTCTGATGAAACTCAAAAAGGTACCATATATAATCGTTTTTCAAAAAGGTCCTATATATAATCTTTTTTATATCCAAGTGCACATCACGATATTGATGTACAAATCAAACTCCAAATCTGTTTTATTTAAAAGATTGAAAACGATTTGTTTATCGAAAGTTCACTACACAGCTCGGACGTTAAGAGATTTATATATGTGCCCTGATTTTCATGCACGGATCGCCATACTTTGAGGTAAATTATAATTTTTTTATATACGATGGACGAAAAACTTTTGTCGCCTTTTCGACAGTGCCCTAATCGAACTGCAAATGTTAATGATATGTATAAATGGTTTATATCAAAGTGCACCCCATAACGATGTACAAACTTCGTTTGCACAAACTCACGATTTCTATTGTTTTTAAATGGAATAATATTTTTTGATCCAAAGTCCACTGTAAAAGCCCGGACATCAAGGCTCTCCCTTGGGTGGTCGGGATTCGCCGAGTCTCCCCTAATTTACCGCCGTAAATCCATCCATCTGTGTCTCTATGTGACGCAAGGCTCCAAATGGCTTTCCGCAATGCCACGGAGTACCGTAACAGCGTAACACGCGCTGCGAGCTCTTTCGGACATGGGCACGTCTGCAGTGTGCCCGATAATACTGATGTTGCTGTGCGGGCCAAACCGCATTCCCGTTTTCGCTTCAAAGGATCCATCCACCGGTCCACCCAACCCCAACCCCCGTGTGTCGGGACAGGAGCCTCCGCAAACCGCAAGAGTCGCTCTCCGCAGCGAATCCTCCCGTTCGTCATCCCCGGGAAAACCGCTACTTGCCGCTGGTCAGCGCCGCGCACAGCCTCTGTCGCTTTGCCACGGGAGATGATCGGTTCAGCATGGAAGAGAGAACTCACAGCGAAAAGCTCGACGTCAACGGGACGACAACGGTGCACGGTAAGCTCTCCGCTGCGTTGCTCTGCTTCTTTTTTATTTTTTTTTACATTTTTTTATTACTTTTTTTACGACTCCTCCGGACGACGAAATAAATTAATCTCCTTGGTCGTGCCATTGCCGCGTATGCCCCATTTGCCGAGAGAGCGATGAGGAGCAGTGTGCATTGTACTCTTTTTTTCTTTTTTACGGTAAATATACTATTCTGCTCATTTGTAGGATGAAAGTCCGCGCGGAGAGTCGTCTCATTTAACGGGAAAGCCAGAAGGAATTTTTAATGTCCACTGTACGGCTCTTCTCTTGTTCTTTTAGTTTGTCTTCAAGCCTCGAGACCCCGTTACGTATTTTTTTTAAATTTTTTTTCTAATATATATATGGTAAAAGTGGGGAATATGGCCCGGTCCATATATCATTGATTTACGTGTTAATCAAGGTGGGCCATATTCACCACTTTTACCCTGGTGAACACACGAGCGAAAATGGTGGAGTAGGAAAACTGGGCACGGACCAGGAAGTATCGTAGGCCTTCTCGGTTGCACGAAATATCCGTTTCTCCGATTCCGGTCGGCGGGTCAAATTGGCGTGACGAATTTCCGAGCCTGCGCGGAATCGGGGAGGCTGATGGGTCCTAACGACAGGATAAACACAGACCTCGGGAGACGCACCAGTGTGCGGCGGTGGGTCGGGTGGGCCCTCGAATTTTCCTCCTTTCCGGTATTTTTCCACAGCTCGGATACGCACGACATAATAACATGTAAGCCCGAACCGGACGGTCCGTATAACGAGACCGAAATTAATAGCGACCAGGAATGGCCGCGCGCGACAGGGGTTGACGGCGAAACCACCCTCCTGACTCGCACACCGAAGAACCCGCTTAACGAGGAAATAAGTGAGAACCGTAACCAACATCTGATTTTTTTTTACTGCTAACTAGAATTACCCACTAAGGGCAATTCTAGGGAACCGAGCTCAGAGTGAATTCAATAAATAAAATACAGGTACAAGTTTCAACATGGTGGTCATTTTGGCACCGGAAAAAAATTCCTGGACTTTCAACTGACTTTTCCCTGACCAAACTTCTAACGTCTTGTATTAAAAAAAAATTAATGATGGGAATGACAATACCTAATTCAATTCAATATTAATGTTCAATGCAATTTGTTTTTTTTTTTTTTTTTTCATGATTTCTAAATATTTTTTTCACCACTTCCTTTCCTTTACTTTTTATTTATTTATTACAGACGGTTCGTCGACAATTTACTGTTTCCCTAACAAATTTCAAATTCCCCGACTTTCCCCGGTTTTACCTGACGGCGGCGACGACGATTTCACCTACGAATTAAAAAAAGGGAAGCCCGCGCCGGGCCGGAACCGCAACGGCGTCGGGCCAGCGTCCGGATGCCCGACCGGAAATCGTTGGCGCGGTATAATAGAGCAGGAAACATATGCGATCGAATGATGGGCGAAGGAGAGCGGCTCTCTCCCGCGTGTTGCGAAAAACGCGACCATCGTCGCTCACCGCAAGAATTCGACGGCGGGCAGACGGGCGTCTTCTCTAGGTGCGCGCCGGCCTCGCTCCGGCCGAGGGGGGCGCGCGATATCGTGCCCTGTGAAAGGTACAAACAAAAGCGCAATATGGCGCTCTGCGGTTTCGGGGGTGCGATGGGAGGTCGCTCATCCGGACACCCTCTCGGTGCCGAGGAAAATTAAGCGCACCGAATGCCGGAAGAATACTGTGGTATTCGGCGGTCCCTCCGGCCTGCTGCTGCTGCGCGGGCGCGAGAGGGAACGGATCTCGCGCCCCGATGATAATAGGGGAGTCCCGGGTGAACTCCGGAAAGAACCGCAAAATTACACCGTGTCGGAGGAGGAAGCAGTCGATGGAAGAATGAGAAGTTCGCGAGCATGAAGGCATCGAAGGCGCCCGTGGTCGCGCCGTTGACCGGTGGCGTTTGCGAGCCCGAGGAGAGGAAACGACGCGCGTGCACACGCAGGCCGCATGCACGTTTGTCCCGGGCAGGAAGGAAGTTCGACCGATTCTGCGGTCACCCGGACGGGAGATCCGTGACCCGCTCGGCAGGCAACGATCCAAGGAAGAATTATTTCTCTCTCTTGGAAGCGGAGGAGAGAGGTCGTTGGCCGTTGCCATCGCCGGATGTAACGTGGCTCGCGGTGTATCGAAATGTGCAGAAGAGAACTGAAAATAATAAAAAATAAAAAAAATTTTTTGTAAAATCGACAACTATCTATTTTCGGCGTCAGCGGATGCAGAGGCGATCCTTAATTTTTCTCCTTAATTTTTCTCAATTGCAACTGCAGATATTATTTTCAATGTAATACAATTTTAAAATTCAGTGTCCGAAGATTGGGACGTGTCCGAACATCGGTACCGTTACCTAACAATTTTTAAAACACAATAACAAAACCAATTGCTTCTACATAGTAATTTTTTTGCTGCTTTTAATAATCGTTTTGCTGCGGGAACTCATTTTGTTAGAGGTGCAAAATAATTTTTCTCCGTGCAGTCCGCAAACAAATTTTTTTTTCAGTGTACCAATTCGAGTTATCGCCGAAAATCCCAGCGATGAACAAATGGTCATCGGTATTTACACCGACGATCCTCGAAGTGTATGAATTTATTAATAAATCAACGTTCGGAAAACGCCGTGTGTATTTCACGTGCGGGCGGGACGGATTTTAACTTTTCAGTAATGTTTACCGTTGGCCGATGGGATCGTCGGATGTACCGTCGTCGCTCACTGTGTATCGAAATGTGCAGAAA
>JAPYZD010006726.1:0-10522 GCA_030522725.1 Ichneumoninae sp. B BG-2022a | reverse complement strand
GTGACTGTGTCCCACTTTGCACGGATTTGAGGTCTGACATGTCGAAAATTTTATTCTCGTTCGGGTGCTATTCGGACTTTTTTTTTCGGAAAAATGTTGAATCTGTGTCATTCGTTCAGAAATTTCATGAAACATTTAAATGGACATTTTATGGTTCGGGTGCTATTCGGACAATTTTTTCGGAATCGACAATTTTTGGGCACTGACCTTCGCACTTGTTGGAGTCTGAAATGTCGAAAGTTTTAAAACTGTGTAATTCATTCACAAATGTTATGAAAAGTGGACACTTTATGGTTCCAGTCTGATCAGGACAATTTTTTCGGAATCGACCATTTTTGGGCACGAACCTTCACACTTGTCGGAGTCTGAAAATTCGAAAATATTGAATCTGTCGCATTCGTTCAGAAACGTCATGAAAGGTGGATATTTCATGGTCCCGGTCCAATCAAGATAATTTTTTCGGAATCGACTATTTTTGGGCACGAGCCTTGGGCCTTGTTGAAGGCTGCAAATTCGAAAATAAAAAATATGTGTCATTCCTTCAAAATTTTTATGAAACGTGCACATTTTATGGTCCCGCTCTGAACCGGAAAATTTTTTCGCAATTGACAATTATTTTTCCCTCCTTTCGATCCAATAGAGCGTTCATGGGATTTTATTTACCGAATCTGCGAACGTGAGACAGATCAACAAATAAAAAAACATGTGCAAACGAACTTTGATAGATAAACAAATTTATCTCGTGAAATCTGAAGTATCTTTATTGATTCTGGGCAAGATTTTTTTTCTAAGATCCCGAATCTGACACTCCAATCTCAATTTTTTTCCCACGAAATGTTTTTTTTTTTTTGTAGGAGCAAAATGTTGATCCTGACCCTTTAGGTACTCTGGATCGTTTTCTCGGTCTCCCTAGGTCGATCTGGCTACCTAGCCGGCTCGTCCCGAGATTGATTTAGCGAGAGCTAATGACGAACGGGCTATCCTACCCCATCACGAAATAACGTGGGGATCTCGGAATATAAAAAATGGAAGAAAAAGCCTGGCGAGGCCCTAGATCGCTGGTAGTTCGCGTCGTGGGTGTAGTTTACCTGAAGGGTCGGCCTTCGACATCTGGTCAGATTCTCTTTCACGTCGGGGGAAAAAAAAATGAAAAAAAAGTTCCACCGACACCTTATCAAATATAGTGGAGGAGAGACGAGGGAGAACGGAGAGCGTTGCCCTGATGTGCTACGGCTGCGGCCGCACAGACGGTGGCGCGTCCGGAGAGAAAGATAGCTAGACCTTCTTGGACGATCTGTGGGAAAGATTTCGAGAGCCTCAACTTCCCTTCGCTCCTCTCTTAAGCTATATCCGCCCCCGCGTGGAGTTTATATTCTCATTTTCTCACGCGAATGAACGAGCCCTCGCTCCCGACATCGATAGCCATCGGTGACGAATAATCTGCCTTTCGTATTTTAAACATTTTTTTCTCTCTTACCTCTTTCGAGTTTTGAGTCCACAGGTGAAAATATTGCAATACAAAAATTGTGAAGATTCAAAAATTGACATATTTTAAAAAATATTTTTCTTCCTCATAGAGGAAGCTTCGTTTTCGTGAAAAAATTAGTTTTCGAGATTTTTATGTGAACCTGTTCAGAATGTTTCCAAATATCCAAAAAACACATTTAGAAAAAATGTTTGGATGTATGTGTGTGTGTATGTATGTATGTATGTTGTGTGTGCAAATCATTTAACGTTCATAATTTGAAAACGGCTTGAGATATCGAGGTGAAACTTATCACACATGTTGAGGGGACGATCCTCATTATTCGTTCCATTTTTTGGCCAAATCTATGCAGTCGTTCAGATTTTACGCGGTTTTTAATTTTTTCAAAAATGTCTGTGCGCGCTCCAACTCTTACAATTTTTGAGATATCGGGCTAAAAACTTGCACATAAATGGACTGTTATCGACCAACGATCGGTATTGAATTTGGGAATAATCGGTTGAACCATTTAAATTTTATGTAATTTTGAATTTTTTGAATTTCATGCAATTTGTTTTCTCGCCTCATTTTTTCGTATTAAATATTCATCTTCGAATTTTTTAAACATATTTTCTTAAGGTGAAAAAAGTAAAGAAAAAAATTATGAAGATTCAAAAATTCACTGATTCTTTATTTATTTTTTTACAGATTTCCTTAAGGTGATAAAATTTCGCACGTTCCTAGAACGACCGCACTTGCTTCTGCGACTTTTTTTTCATCACGAGTCTCGAATCGACAGGTGAAAATACCGCAAACCAAAAAAAGAAAAATTGTGAAGATTCGAAAATTCACCAATTTTTATTTTTATTTATTATTTTACAGTATTTATTTAAGGTGAGAAAATTTCGCACGTCCCTAGAGCAACCGCACTTGCTTCTGCGACTTTTTTCTTCGCGCGTCTCGGGTATCAAAATCCACAGGTGCGAAAGCAGCAAAAAAATCTGGGACGACATGACGATAGATATTTTTTTTAATTTCTTTTTTTGCGTGTTTGCCGAAGAGGGGCAGGTCGAAAGTGTTCATAGAGCGATCGCACTTTTTTTTACCTCACGCCTCTCGAGTTCAAAGTCCGCAGGTGTAAAAGCCACAAAAAATAAAGACACAAAAAAAAACGAAAGCCCGAAAAAATCCGTGAGTATTTATTAATCCAGCAATTTTTTTGCATATCCGCACGGGAGGGGAAAATTTTAAGCGTTCCGGGAGCGATCACACTTTTTTTATTCTCCGATGCACTCTCGTGCCGGGCATCACGCACGGCGCCCGCTGCACCCCTTTTCTTCCTCGTTTTTTGTTCGTTTCAGCACGCGCCCGTTGTGTTCGCTTTTTTTCCCCTATTATTTCTTTTTTTGCTCAGTTGCAACCAGTGATTTTTTGGTGGTTACGGAATTTTTTTAAAGCCCTCGGCATAGCGATGCTCCTCGCGCCTCCTCAACCCTCCCTGCACTCGTACCGCTATAATAAGATATACCATGGATCGAGGATTAAAAAAAAAAAAAAAAGAAATGAAAAAAATAAGCTTCCTTTCGTCCCTCGAGCCAGTCGATCGTCGGCTCCGCACGCGCAACGGCTGTCTCATTTTTTATATCTAGACTCTCGTCAATGGCGAAGCAAATTTATGTGACACGGAGAGAGTCAGGATTTTTCGGAAAGGCGGAAAAAAGGGCCCCCCCTCTCCCCCTTAATGCCCACGGACGTTCTGCTCTCCCCTCGTTCTCCAAGAGGGCTGCAACGATTTTTCCATTTTTTTTCCTGCGATCACCTTCGTTCTCCTTCCGCTCGTGGCTGCAGCTATATTCCTCCCCTATGAGTACGTGTGCGTAAAAAAAAATTTTGGGGGCTTCGTTTCCTTTTTCCTCAAAGACCACGGCGCGCACAGGCGCGTACGCCGACCACGCGCCACATGGTCGATCGCGCTCGCGGGAGCTCCGTTGTTTTTTTCGCTGTTTTTTCGCCACCCGATTTCTCGCATTGTGGACCGGGTGTTCTTCGTCCCGGAGGGGGCCGCCCGTGTCCAGCGCGCGTCCGGCGCCAACGGGCCCGTGGAAAAAAAAACGAACGCAAAAAAAAATTCTAACGCATGGGCCTCATTCAGGATTTGCCTAACCGACGAGGGATATTTTATATTATGGGTACGGGCATAGGTAGGAGTGGTTCAATAAAAAAAATCTTTTCTGGGCAACCATCTTTTGTGAATGACGCGAAACGTCCGAGGCTCACCGTGTAACACGAAATTTGACCTGCGTAACCTGGGAGAGCGAGGGTTGCGCAATATCTTTCGATGAAATATTAATAAAACTTACGTTTTACTTACCTTGTCTTACCTTTTTGTTTTTTTTTCTACTTTGCTATTTTCGAGAAAATTTCTGGCGGCGAATTATCACGTACTTTTGCTTTTACATAACACCAAATTCGATTATAAAAAAGTTTTTGGTTCATCGAAAGTTTCTGTAAAACTACATTTTTATTGAATTTTGTATGATTTTATATGATTTTTTTATACCTGCTGTCTTACGATTGAACATCGTTCCCATTGGAAACGAACTGCTTCGTATATATAAATATAAAAACGTAATTGTTAACTTTTTGAAAGACCTTTTTGATTTTACTACATTTTTTATTTTCGACAAAAATGCTGGCGGCGAATTATCACGCATACATAAATCACCAAATTCTATAATAAGAAACTTTTAATTCATCGAAACTTTTCGTACAATAGAACTTCTATTGAATTTCTTATGATTTTAGATTATCTTTTAGAAACAAAAATTCCTTCCTGCCTTACGATCGAAAATCATTCCCATTGAAAACGAACTGCTTCGTATGCATAAATATAAAACGTAATTGTTAACTTTTTAAAAGACTTTTTTGGTTTTTTCGTTTTCAATTCTCGAAAAAAATGTCCGGCCACGAATTATCACGCATAAATATATCGCCAAATTCAATAATAAAAAACGTTTTAATTCATCGATACTTTCCGTATGATTGAATAGTTATTGAATTTTATATTATTTCTTGTTTTCTTCCCGCTTTACGATCGAAAATCATTCCTATTGAAAACGAACTGCTTCGCATGTACACGTATAAAGGCGAAAAGGTAAGACCTTTTTGTTTTTTCTTCATTTCCAATTTCCCACAAAATTTCTGCGATCGAATTATCACACATACATACGTCACCAAATTCAATAATAATAAAAAAAATTCAATTGATCGAAACTTTCCGTATAATTGAATTTTTATTGAATTTCATGTTATTTTATATTATTTTTTGTTCCTTCCAGCTTTAGGATCGAAAATCGTTCCCACTGAGAGCGAACAGTTTCGCATGTGTGTGTGTATTAATGAAAATAATAATAAATCGCACCGCCATCGAGAATTTCGCTTTGTGACGCTTTTACACCCTCGGCGGATTTACTTTTTCGGTTAATCGATTCCAGCGTCGGCGCTTTCTTGTCGCAGTTTGCCGGTGTTGGACTCTCAAAAGCGAGAGTGTGGAGGCTGCCTTGGGCACGCTTCCGCATTCTGGTACACTTTCTTTGCCGATTATTGTCGGGAATAAAAAAAAAAAAATGAAAAAAATGTGAGTTGATGTGTGTCAACGGTTGACGTTGAATTGTCGAAAACGCGTATATTTTCCTTCGGATCTCTGACGTTTACGTCACGGAAATGAGGAAAAGTGAATGGAGAATTTGCACACCTAAACGGATTACAGATGTTTCCTCGGGTGGTTTGGGGATTCTCTTCACGGGATTTTTGACGAAAACCGGTGGAGTGTGCGAGGGATGGAGAGGCGAGAGCAAGGGTCGGAACAGCGATCGCTGACACGACTTTTCGGAGTTTACAAATTTCGTGACGGCGACGACCGGGCAGCATTGAGCTTCCCGGTAGAATCGAAAACGTTTGTGTATCGGCAATGCGCGATCGCCCCCGCTCATTCTTCGAGCGACCTGGATCGCGGGGCATGAATAATAAAGCGCAGCTAATGCCAAAGAGCCGTACAAAGGGAATGCACAATTGGCGAGCGTTCGATGCGAACTGAAACGAGGAACGCGATGCGAGCATACATTTTTAGCGAGGAAAATTAGTTTTTATATTTTTATTTTAACTAATAACCGATTGGGTCATTGTCGAAAATAGCGTTCGAGCCGATTGATTGTGTAGTCGTCCTCAAAATTACTTCGATAAAAAACTTCTGAGAACAGCACATTTATATCTGTACCACTCACAACTCTACCAGATAACAACTCTACCAGAAAGCATCTCTCCCTAAACATCTCTGCCAGAAAACAAGTCTCCCGGATAATAACTGTACCCAAAAAGATAAATTTTACAACTCTACCAGAAAACATCTCTACCGTATTACAACTCTACCCCATTGGAACTCTACCAAAAACTCTCCCCGAATTTAAATAAAACTCTCCCCAAATTTGAATAAAACTCTCCCGGAATTTAAATAAAACTCTCCCTGAATTTATATAAAACTCTACCGGAATAACAAAAAACTCTCCCGGAATAAAAATAAAAATTCGGGGAGAGTTTTATTTAAATTTGGGGAGAGTTTTATTTAAATTTGGGGAGAGTTTTATTTAAATTTGGGGAGAGTTTTATTTAAATTTGGAGAGAGTTTTATTTAAAGTCCGGGAGAGTTTTTGGTAGAGTATCGTATTTTTCTAATACTATAGAGTTGTGATGTGGTAGAATTGTTAGAATTATCTTTTTTGGTAGAGTTATTATCCGGGAGACTTGTTTTCTTGTAGAAATGTTTGGGGAGAGATGTTTTCTGGTAGAGTTGTTATCTGGTAGAGTTGTGAGTGGTAGAGATATAAATGTGCCCTGAGAACGCGGTTGGATATTTAAGCACTTTTTTTCGTTATCTTTTTTTTAATCATTTAAACTTTTAACAAACAGATTTCCATAAAACTTGCGTTCATTTATGGTTTAATACATTTTTTTACGGGAATTTGTGGACTAATTCATCCTTTTTAAATCAAAGGAGTGCTAAATTTTCACAATTGTTTATCCAAAATGTTGTGCGTTTATTAACAGTAACGGAAGTAACGGAAGTCGATCTGTATTACCGCATGGGTTCTCAATCAAGGAAATGATGTTTCTGCAACTACATAAACTGATAAATGCCAATTTCCATGACGATGCATTTTCGTTGAGTTTTTTCACAGAAGAATCGTTACTTTTGAACCAATTTTAATATATCACGGCTCAAACGTCGCTCTACGAATTCACCAAGTAGATTTTTTTTAGTTTTAGCAGTTAAAAAAAGACAGGAGGTTGTTTATGGTAAAAAATCTACTTGGTGAATTCGTAGAGTAAGGTCTAACAATCGAAATAAGCCGTGGTACATTAAAATCGGTTAAAAACTACGGATTTTTCTTTCAAAAAACCCAACAAAAAGTACAATCATGGAAATTCGCATTTTGCACTTGTTGTTCTTGCAAGACCATCGCGATTAATATTTCTCTTGGTGCAATCTTTGATAAACAATTGTAAAAATGTTGCACTCATTCGACTAGCGTGCCACATAGTAGAAACCTTAAGTTCATTTGTTGTTTGGTTCATTTTTTTTTTCGGGTTAGAAAAATTTGTTGTTTAATGAACTTGTTTCTTAGACAAATCGAACGGCCGATTTTTTTCGAATTTCCACTGACTGTCATGGCAAAAATTGTCATTACGGACTGGATTGGCGGTGGTAAAATTGGTATGAAAGGTCTCAGGTATGAACTGTAGCTTAGGCGCTGAATCGGCTCGAGCTTGCTGCGTTCGGAGTGTTTTTACAAAGGGGTTTGTCACAGTAGTTGGCAATCCTCTCGGAGAGAACTGGTGGTCAGTCACCCTTGGAGGAGACTCATGCGGAAAGCGTGCACTTGTCGCCCGGGCCTGTTGCTGCGAAAGAGACCGACATATTTGGGACCCGTGCGGTCATCGTAGAACATTCTGGGCCACCCCCGAGTCGGTCGGCTCCGTCCCGAAACATTAAACGTACCTTATACCCGAACCCATGTTTTCTCGTGTTTGTTTGGAGGATCCGACACACCGTGGCGAAGGCGGCGAGACGCAAAGACAGCAAAAAAAGAAGAAATATAGAGACAGTAGGTCAGTCGAGCAGACCGGATGCGTACCACGAACCCCTCGAGTGCTCTTGAGGTCGATCACCCTTAGACCCAAATTTATAGCCGTTTAAACTTGAGATCAAACCTCTGTTCTAACTTGAGATCAAACTTAAGGAAACTTTAGATAACGATGTTCTTGCAAATACAAAAACTGAATTTCCATGACGATACATTTTCGTTTTATCAAAAAAGAAACCTTATTTTTCAATGAATTTTGATGTTTCGGCTCAAGTTTCAACTTGAGTTCAAACTTAAATTCCAACCGGAATTCAAATTTGAGTTCCAACTTGAAGTCACATTTAAGGCAACTTAAGTTCCCGCGGAAGTTCCAACTTGAGTTCCAATTTTTATTCGAACTTGAGTTAAACGTAAGTTCCAATTTGAGTTAAACTTAATTTCCAACTGGAGTTCACACTTAAGTTCCAACTTAAAACCGAACTGAGCTTGAGGATTAACTCGGATCAACTTAAGTTCGAGCTGGAGTTCAAACTTAAGTTCGAACTTGGGCTTAAATTAAGTTCAAATTCAAGATAAAACTTAGAACTAGAGATCAACCTTGCATCTAAACTCGCGAAAGATTAAGCCCGAATTAAGATCGAATTAAAATTCGGTGTGAATTCGAGTTTTCAAGTCAGGTGTAACGGTCGTCACCAATACCCGCATTGGTAAAATAAAATCCATTAATGCGCCAGACTCGAATTTCATTCGAATTATCATAAAAAAAAAAACAAAAAAAAGAACAAAAATCCACAAGCATAATCCTCGACGACTACGAGTCCTAATGTACCTCAATCTACGCAGCCAACAAGCCACCAGAGATCAGACAGAAAAAAAAGAAGTTCACGCATTGTAAACTGGCGCGCAGGTAAGAGAGACAGCGCTCGTTCTCGTGCCAGCGATCTCAGAAGGGAAGCACAAAAAAAAAAAAAAAAAAAACCAAAAAGAAAAAAAAAAAAAAAAAAAAAAAAAAAAACATCACGAGATCTTCGACGACGGTGGCGTTACCCGATCGCGTGGCCTAATCGGCTGTTAAGCACCGAAGGAAGGAGCGAGAAAATAGATCGACCCAAAATCGACCCCTTCGCACGATTTTCTCATTCCATTCATTCCCGCATTCATCCCGCGGGCCGCGATCGATACAAAACACGTCGATGAATCGGGCCGGGTCCTTCGGCTCTTTGAGAGCTCACGCGAATCCTTTGATATTTCCCGATCTGTAACACCTTGTTTTTTTTTCTTCATCCTTCCGCGTTGGAGGGGGGGGGGGGGGGGGGGGGGGCGCCGAAGAGGTCGCAGCACACGACCCGGTCGAAGGGTTCTCCAGGCACTTTTGTGCCCGTGCTAGAGGGAGAGTGGAAAAAAATTCACGGACGAACCAATTTGTGTATTGAACTACGATATATTGAAAGGGTTCGGAGAACGCGAGCCGGAGTGAAGGAGGAGAATTTCTAACCCATAGATTTTTCTCCCCGATAGCCATTGTCGATCCCTATTGAGCTATCAAAACATCGTGGGGATGGCTTTTTGGCCCCGTGGTCGGCGAACAGGTGAAAATGTATTTCTCGACGGCGACGGGGAGGGGGGAGAGTGTATCGGAGGCCCGGGCCATTATTGCGGTCACATTGTCGAGGAAGGGGTTGACGCTTGTCTTCTTGTTAGCGAGAGAGGCTCGAGTTCTATTGATTGCATCTATTATCGATGACTCGCATGGGATGTTTCTTTAGCCATTCATCGACGACGCATGTCGCGCAACAACGGGGCCAACAAACTTGACTCTCGGCGCTATTGTGCCGATTTTTTTGAGGATGAGGTTGGAGAGTCGCTTAATTGCTTCACTGTAAAAAATATTTGTTTGAAAATTAATGAACTGTATTGGAAGCTTCTTTACATACAAAAGATTTGTAATTTTAATATCTGGTATTTTTATTTTACAAGCAAAGTACATTAATGTTTAATTAATATGAGTAATGTTAGCAAATTTCAAGTTCCAATACATTAAATTTACAATTCATTTTTACAGTGTTCGTGTTGAAGAGTTGGTTGGGAAATTTATGGCGTTCGCGTTGTTCTGGGAGAAAATTGCTTAGCGGCGGTTGAAGCTTCCTGAGAAGGGCTTTCAATTTGGGTCGATCGCCATGCGAATGAAACTCTCAACTGCGATGTCGATTTGTGTATGTTTTTGAAAATCTGAATTTGAGGTGAATCGCGACTCGAAAAATTAAAATTGTCTTAAATTTTTTGTTTTCAATTTTGAATCAAGAGTTTTCAATGATTTTGAAGAAATCGCAGGTTGCGGGGTATTTGAAAAGAAAGGGCTTGATGTTATTCCGGGAAAAAAAATTGCTGATCCATGACTGAAAAGTCCAGAGAAAGGCTTGTTATCTTTGCCGATTGTCGAAGGAATTAATATATGAATAAGGAATCGACATGCATATTTTAAAAAATCTGAAGTTGAGATAAAATGCGACGAAAAAAATAAAAACTGCATTAAATTTTATTTATTTTTTCAAATTTGACTCGAGTTTTTAATGATTTCGAGGGAATTGCGAGTTCCGGGGTATCGAAAAAAAAATCCCAGGTACCGAGGAGCCAAACATCGATTTTTAAACTTATACCATTAAAAAGAGAAATTAAAAAATTTGAGTCCTGCAATAATTTGATATTAAAAAGACATGCAAAATGGAAGGTCTAACAAAATAAAATTTCCTTTTCCACGATCGCTTTTCGCGAACGGCTTTACCGTAAATATTGGGCAATCGCCGCACGATTAGAACAACAACGATTCTATCGACAAACACACAAACACACACACACGCACATATATATATATATATATATATATATATATATATATATATATATATATATGTTATAT
>JAPYZD010006716.1:0-22787 GCA_030522725.1 Ichneumoninae sp. B BG-2022a | reverse complement strand
AGGCTCGGTGGGGCGCAAGGTGCGGGGCAGGTCGTGTGCGAATGAGAGGTCCGCTATGCGGCCTCTCACTCGCACGCGCCAAACGTGCCGAGATAAAGCAGTAAAGTTCCACGTAATTGCTTGTTGTTAGCTAACGGTGAAGAACAAGTGTCTACATTTTTATACAGAGCTTCCCGATAATATTCTTTACAGTTTTCAATAATTTATTTGCAACGTTTCCGCATGTAACTTCCGTAGAAACATTAAAATCCGTCGCTTATTTTCAATCTGCCATAAAATCAATGTTAAATGGTTCAAATAAAAAAATATATATTTCTCGAAAACGGTGAAGACGAACGCATCCAAATTTTTCAGTTACACTTAGACCGTTCACATCAATGCGTACAGAAAAAAAAATTAGCATACTTTTTTTAATGACGTTGTAACGCTCGACCCTCCTTAAGAACCCCACCAGAGTATTTTCCACCCCGTCTCACCGCGCAACATCCTAACGAGAACGCAAAGCCTAACCGCGGTCCACGTAAAAGTACCTGCACGGAGGACACGGCAGTAGAATTGGTATGTTTCTCGCATCGAGGTAAAATAAAAGAATACGGATGGTCGGGCCGCGCGGGCGACAGGAAGGAAACGAAAGGATAAGACAAAAAAGGGGGAAACAAAGGAAAAAGAGATCGAGACCCACTGGCGAAAGAAGGAAGGAGCACGCCACGAACGAGAGTCGAATGGCCTATAGGAACCTCCGGATTCGATATAAGCTTCGCCACGAATCCAGCGGCTACGTCACAGTGGATAAACAAGTGGTAACAAGCTACGTGTTCTCGTTTCCTCGCAACATCTCCCAATCCGCCCCGCCGTCGTCCGAGTCTTTTTGTACCTTTCGCCTTCCGCACACACGCCCAGACGCGGTAGGGGAGACCGAGGACAAAAGTAACAAAAATCCTTTTTAATTTTTTTATCAACAAACCCGAGAGTCTAACGCTTCGGCATCCAATGGTGTATCATTAACCTAGTCTTGGGTATTTAGTTGAAAAATTTCTAGCTGAAATATGCACGGAATTGCGAACACCGCCCCTTTAAGGAGGTTGGAGCGAGATGTATTCATTCCGCCTAAATTCGAGAGCACTTCCCAATGTTATAAAAATCTGAAAAAATTCATACTTATTATATGCATTGAAAAGACTCATTTTACATAATAATAATTTCAATATATTATTAACAAATTGTTGAAAAAAAATTGTTCATCAAAATATGTGGTAACTCAACTTTTTTTTTAATGAAAATGATTCGTTCAATTTTCGGAATACGTATGAATTTTTTCAGATTTTTGTAACGTTGGGAAGTGTTTGCAATTCTTGCCCGAATTTGTCGAATTTAGGCAAAATGAACATCACTCTCTCCAACCTACTTAAACACAGACGATATTGGGTAAGAATTTGTGCCGCGGTGGGGTCAATTGTAACGGGTAGTGGGGTCATTTGTAACATCGTCCTGCATCAAAGAAATCCTTCACCGACCGCTATTAAGAAATAGAATGGGGGTGCATTATCACAAAAAAATTTAATTTTAATTTTCTAAAATTTAAAAATTGTTTGCCAGCTAAGCCATTTTACCCGGCTAAGTCATTTTAGGCGGTCTAACTATACAGCCCTACTATAAATATTATAGTTTACAATTGGTTGGTTATAAATTATAAGTGTATAAATTATCGCCGATTGCTTAGAATGTAAGAATAAAATAAATAAAATATATTGGTATTGGTATTGGTACTGAAAGACATTAATTATTACTGATACAATTGACCCGGATCGACTGTTACAATCGACCACACAAATGATTATTAGCAAAGTTACCGTGGCATCGGTTAATGACAATCTGAAACGGATCGTCTCAGCGATCAAAATTTTCCGCAAAAATGGACAACGTGAAAACATTATGAGACAAAAGTCAGTCACTCGACGGTCATCGGATATGACTCGGTCACTGCCGGCGAAAAATTTGTGAAAATATTCCATCGGCCATCCGGGGAGTCGCCGTTCATTTCCCGGGAGTCTCTCTCTCGCGGTCGTGTTTTACCAGCGCCTCGGGGAGAGGCCGGAGTCAAATTTCATTGAATTTCGGACCCTCCGCTGCCCCCGGGGCATTCAAGATCCACGTACGTTTCGTCGACGCGTCCCGCGGGATGTTTTCCTCCCGCTCCGGCTATTTCTCTCTCCGGCGAAAACCGGGGAAAACCCGGACCGACCGAACCCGCATGATACGTGCCACTTTCCCTCCGGACGGCTTTTCCTCGCTCGGGGTTTCTCGCTTTTCTTTTGCCCCCGTCGGGCCATTCGTGACGCGCGAACGCCACATACGATCGTGTGCGCATCCCCTCACTCCCGTGGCTTTTTTCACTGCCTATCTCCGTGTGCATGTTCCGACAGTCTCGTGTCGGTCGATTTTTGCGAACAACTCTCTCTCGAGCCATCATCCCTAACACACGTGCACGGTACAGCGACGGTACCGATACATCCAGCCTCTATCGGGGAGAGGAAAAAAAACAAGGTTCTTTGCTCGGGAAATGAGACGACCTCGCGCGAGTCCCCGGTTCCCGATGGGATTTTTCTATCGACGACAACAACATCGTCGTCGTCGTCGACGTCGTTCTGTGGAAACGGGAACGCGAAACACCCGCGGGACAAATAATATCACCGAGTGATTAATCCACTTTTAGCATTCAACAGCCGTGTTTCACTGCGGCACCGTAATAATCACTGCTGCGAAGAGGGATCGATGTCCGGTAATGCATTATGGATGAGATTATAATTAGTTTCTCGTGAAAATATAAATTTTACCGTTATTACCGTAAAGACCGGTTGGGCTCGTCGCAGCTATTTCAACCACTGGTTCTTCAATTGGTCGTGAACGAATTCGATTGATTTTATGACGGAAATATTTTCAGGCTATCGAATCCGTTTTTTGATATTAAAAAATTCAATTATCGGTAGGTCGTTTCTATGAACAGAAATACCCGTCGAATCGTTTATATGATGATATGAAGTATTCAGTACTCTATATTGGAGCCATCTGTTCACTGATACCTTTCAAGAAATTCAATCGTTCCATGGAACCGCAAAACAATTCTCAACCGCAATGCCGGGGTAAATCGAGAAATCGAAATAGGAAGAAGGCAACGAAGACGGACGAGCGAATATCGTGCGGTCGCGTAGGTACAATTTTATCGGGGGAATGGAAAACCGTGGGTAACTTCGTCGTCCGACTTTGATAGCTGAGGGGTGCGCGGGACACAGACGGCTGTAGGGCAGTTCAGTTGCCATTTAATGTCGACTACTGTTCTTGAAAAAAAAACGAACCATCCATTTTACCCACTCAGTTTCATCTCATAAAAGGTTCGCGCGCGTGTTACATTTTGCGTAACCTACACCAAAAAAAAAGGTTTGGTAATATCAAACTGAGCTGCGGTTGTGGGTGGCGAAAGAAATATTTAGTGGATTGAACGAATGTTCAGTAGTTTGACCGAATATTTACTTGCTTTTTATTGCTTTAACAAATAGTTACTTGGATTTGTCAACCATTTTGTTCAATCGACCAAATATTATAATATTAATATTAGCTTTCTTCTAGGCGGCGTACCGCCTAGAAGAAAACTCATTTTTGAATACATCGCCTTTTGCCACGAGTCCCTCCATTCTACAGTCTAAAAATAAATAGTAAATTTAATATACCGGAACTGGAAATTTGTCTACATTACTAACATTAATTTAACATTTATGTACTTTTCGTTGAAAAATAAAAATACCAAATGTTAAAATCTCAAATCTTTTGTTAGAAATTTACAAAAATGTTAATTAAAAATAAAAATTTTACTGTAAAATTGCAACGCACACGTGTTCGAAATTTCAGAAACAGTTTGTGTAAAAAAGCTTCCAACACCGTTCATTAATTTTCAAACTAAATTTTTTGACACTGTATATATAGAGTTGGAAACGTTTATGCCGAACTATACATCTCTCGGCACTTCCATCGCTGACTCGTGTACTAAACACACGGGAAACTGTTGCATCCAGTCGACAGTAGTATTTTCCGCAGGCTAAACTTCAGTGCCAATTACGCGCTGGGCCCCTTCGGGACCGCAATGATATTTGCAAATCGAGGTATGCGCGGGGGCTTCCACCCCCTTAAAGCTAGTTTTCTAAGAAACACAGTATACAAATTACCCGACATGTAGCATAGGAGAGATTTAGTATAAAGAGCGTACACATTATACCCAATTCAATTATTTCTACTGACACCACCAAGCTGCTTCATAATCAAAGAGACTCCGGAGAGCGAGCAAAGCTCTGTACGACTAAACTGTGCCCAATAGCCCTACGTGGCTACATCTTTGTAAATCGACGTAGACTGGTTGATTGTAGTACGAGAACCTGTACGTCACCTGGCTGTGAGAAAATGTAATTTCCATGAGTACTAAAAAGAATCATCGAATTGTAAGTTACATCTGAGTAGGCAATGACTCCTTTGATCTTTCGAGAGAGCATGGCGCAGTTCAGTTCACAGAGAGACATTGACGATCCAACACCATTCGTGTATCGGAGCATTAACAAAGTATAAAGATTTCCAATAACCATTGTTACTCAAGTTAATACACAGTACGGAGAGCGGGGCAAAATGGCACACCGGGGCAAAACGGGATAATGAGACAAAACGCTATTCTCCAATAACTTTGAGGTGGTGTCGATATTCACCACTTTTACCCTAGTAGAAAATACTATCCTTTTTCTCGGTGTGCCGATGACTCGGTAATCTCGATGTTTTCGCCCAAAAGATTTCAACCATTACGTCAGTACCGACATAATTGCGAACAGGTACTCCTTATCAGAAACAGAACATTCCACTTGAGAAAGTGCAAGCGCACTGCGACCCACTCTCCCCTATCTCACTCTCGGACTTGCTCTCTTGACGGAATAAGTTTCATCGTTCTTCTCTCGGTTCGCTTTATTTAAATTCAATACACTCGGTATATCAGTTTCTCCGTATCACCGAACGATTATGTATATACACACACATATCGGCGATGTACCTATACAGTGAATATACATAGCCGGAATCCGGTAGACGAGATTCAATGGATTCGTCATTGATCAGAATCGGGAGTGAAGTCGAGCCGAATGGGAACGAAAGAGTACAAGGATAGAATAGCTAGACAGTGTTATAGAGAAATAGTGTACAGAAATGCGACTTTTATCGTCAAATATTAAATCTCAATGGTACCCGAACCTCGGCCAGCCTTTATACCTTCCCGTTTCCTTTGGCTAGGGTGTGTACGCGCCCTCTTCGTTTACCGTCGAGCGGGGGAGGGGGGGGGCGGCTCGTCAGACTATTAGGGGTTTACGAATCCAATATCCATGTACCACGTACGCCAGTCACTGGGCTTCCGGTATTGTCTGCATCCAGGAATTCGAGTTACGCGCTTCGATATATACCTCAATAACTGTACGAAACCTATATTCGTCCCGTCGTTATGGGAGTATAACTGTGTTATGTGTATACTTATATCATTGGTGCTATAAACGCACCCGGGTCTCGTTCTCGCAGTTTCTCTCCATCGGATCGCGGCGCGCGATCGTTGCGACCCCCCGCACATCGGCCACGATCGAGTTGATACTTTAGTTTCTCCGTTGCCACCCGCGAGAGAAACGTCGCCGTGTATTGTAACTCTTCTCTCGTAGAAACGATACAATATTTCATTTTAACCCCGCGCCCTGGCGCTGTCAAGCGAACCGTTTCGTTTTCAATGCTGGTCCAATTCCCGGCAAACAGCGGGGTGGAACGGGGCAAAATGAGAAGCCGAGGTAAAACGGACGATCTCCGACGATTTTATAGCGGGACGTAAAAAAGACCACGGTTTAGAATGAACGCTCCGTTTTGCCCCGATCTCCCTTGTTCTGCTATATCTGCCCTTTGCAAACAATCTCATTTCCTCCAGAGGGCGACAGGTATATCGGGTCCTGTCCGTTTCTCAAGACAAAAGATTTTTCGCCTCGTCGACTTTATCGAGTTCGCGTCGTCAGCGAAGTGTTAATGAGAATCGTGAATAATTAACGATGGAGGGGACAAAAATTAGGGGGCAATATGGTATACCGAGGAGGCGTCAATTTTTGCCTGATTCGTAGAGAGGAATAACGTCGGAGACGGGTGTTTTTGTTCGGGGAGTTTTTCGTTTATCGACTCCGTGCAGTTACCCAGATAGCTAACCGTACACCCAGAAAAAAAAATTTATTTGACGGCCACCGTTTATTAAGATTAAGTAAAATATTTATTTGATTAAAATAAAAATTTATTTAATTTAAGTACCTATTTACTTAATTTAAATAAATATTTATTTAAATCAAATAAATATTTTACTTAATCTTAATAAACGGTGGTCGTCAAAAATGTTTTTTCTAGTTGTAGCACAGGCAAAGAAGGACAAAACTTGCCATCAAGCTTTGCTGTTTACTCGCCAGCAATATTGCAACAATAGTTTCTAGCACGACATTGCAATATCGGTAGCAAAAATCCAGCAACGATTACTGTACGCTCATTTGTTATTCTTAGCAGCCGTGAAAGAGATCAAAACTCCTCTTCATCGGAATCCACCTTCTGATTACACATTTCCTCAATCCGTGTTATTGATGACGCTAATGAAAGCTTATTTTTTCATGCGATGAATGCGTTCGATAATGGATTGGTAATGAATAACGTTACATGATAATGAGTTATTTAAGAGTTTGCTTAAAGATTTCACGCAAAATAACCGTGATTCAAGCAAATAAATCTTCGTAGCGTGTCGCAAAGCACCAGCAAGCCTTGCTGACAATTTGCTGACAATAATGACCCTGAAGATATCTGCCTGAGACTAAATTTCATCAAGTTTTAACGGTTGCATTCTGCATCTCACAAACTTTGCTCCGAGAAGTTGTTCACTTTGTTGAAAATTGTTCACTTGGAGAATAAAATTCTACAAGTGAACAATTTTTTTTCTTCGTAAAGCTGTGTGTTGATAGAGACTTGCCAAAGATGAAATTTGATGTCATGCAGATATCTTCAGGGTCATTGACAATATACTCCTAAGAATTTTCGGCATTGAATGCTGGAGAAAAAATAGGCAAACACAGACGCACACGCAGAAAAAAAAATTTATTTGACGGCCACCGTTTATTTGGTTTAAGTAAAATATTTACTTGATTTAAATAAATATTTATTTAAGTGAAGTAAATAGTTACTTAATTGAAATCAATATTTATTTAAATCAAATAAATATTTTACTTAAACCAAATAAACGGAGGCCGTCAAATAATTTTTTTTTTCTGAGTGCACATGCCGTAATTTTTCCGCTATCATATGCGGACATTTGCTGCCCATTTGCTGGCGGGTTGTTGGCGAAATGCTACCTGTGTACGGGCTCAGAGGCCTTCCGAAATCGACGTGAAACAGACGAGAAAGCGGAGATCTCGACGAACGGGAAGCGCACTGTAGAGCAGTGGCGCGAGTGCGAGCTGCGACGAAAACGCGAGAGAAGCCCCAATCTCGGGGTAGCCGCGTCTGACCCACAACCTACCGCTCCACTGAGCATCCGTTTTAACCACAAAGCCTCCTCATGGCGAGGCTCTCTGTACAGGTCCGTCTATCTCCGAGGCTCGGCGGCGCGTTTCGTCCGTTAGCTCTTGTTCGTTCAACCGGGCAGTAACGAGCCCTCTAGCCTTCCGGCGACACCAGTAGATCTCTGCGAGGGAGTCGCGCGGTATACCTGCATCACCGACACCACCTTGGTCTCTTCATTTCCGCGCAGAACTTTTCGCTACCTTCGTCCCGTCTCTTTGTCGGGCTGCTGAACGAGCGGCGAGCCTTGCTCGACGAGGATTTTCTATTTCAGGCTTCGCTCGCATTTCCCGCGAGTTGCAGTGGCGGGGAACGACACATTTTCCATCAGCGACAAAGGGTTAATCGTAATACAGATATATCGATAACCCGAGAAGAAATTTTCACGCGTTACATCGGGTCCTGATATGGTCCTGAGACGGCCTGATTACGGTCTGACAAGGCCCTGATAAGGCCTTATCAGGACCGTATCAGGTCACGATGTAACGCTCAAAAATTTCTACACCGAAAAAAAGGTTTGGTAATATCAAACTATGTTGCGGTTGCGGGTGGCAAAAGAGATATTTGGTTGATTGAAAGAAATATTTAGTCGATCGAACGGATATTTAGTGTTTTGGCCGAATATTTAGTTGCTTCGACAAATAGTTACTTGGATTTAACAATTTTGTTCAATCGACCAAACATTTCTTTCGCCACCCGCAACTGCAGCTTAGTTTGCATTTTAACAAACCTTTCTTCGGTGTAGGGCGGGGCAAAATGGGGCAACGGTGCAAAACGGGGTTTTCGGCAAAACGTCATTGTCATTTTCCAATAATTTTTGGATGCCCGAATTCGCCCTATCGGATACATCAGGCTTTTCTGCCCAGTTTTGCCACCTTGTCCGATCGAAAAATGATTGAAAAATTTATTTTTGCCCAAAAACCCCGTTTTGCCCTGTTGCCCCATTTTGCCCCGCTCTCCCCTACTATGAAGCTGTGAAGATGACCGAGAATTCCCATACCAAGTTTCCCCTAACGATCCCGAGCAGAAATTTTCCAGCGTTACATCGGGTCCTGATAGAGTCCTGATGAGGCCTTATCGGGTCCTTATCAGGGCTTATGAGGCTCCGATGTAACGCTGGAAAATTTCTACTCGGAATATCGTGAATCTTGTATGATGTCTCGTGAGCGACACAGTTTCACATGCAAGGAAATGTCACAGGCAAACTTTGATGTACGGAGCGCAGCTTCGCGGGTTTCTATCGTCTAGTTTTATTGGGTCTCGTGTATCGTGGTTTTCCGACGAGCGTGCGTCGCGAAGTCGGAAGCAGATGCTTTCCCAGCGCAAGCAGCCGCGCGATGGCGCATTGCTATCGAGCTCGAAGAACCGAGGAAATTCTTTCACACTTTATTTTTTCGCAAACTCGATGAACGGGCGTTCGCCTTCAGCGACGACGAGTTTTCCGGTGGCGGCAATTCGATAGTCGAGGGAAGTGCGAGGAGAGCATCGTGCGAGTATTTTCGCATTTCCTCCGCCGAGCGTCTCGTCTTTCGTCGCTCGAGCCCCGGACTTTCCTTATTACAACTCGAAGCTTCCTCGCCTTCCGTCGGAACGAGCGCAGGGCGCTATTCTTCGACAAGATTGAGGGAGAGAGTGGAGAGAAAAAATAATACAAGTGGAGAACAGAAGTCGCGAACGAATGAGTGCAAGGGCTGAATTGGAGGGAAATGGAAAAAGTTTTTTAGTCATTTTAAGGCGGAATCGCGGAAACGAGGAAAATTATGACGAAACATATTCAGAAAACCGAGATAGGAGAAAAATGAATTCGTTCGGGAGACGATCATTCGTATCGATATGAAAATATTTGAAATATAAATGAGGTTATCGGTTTTTTGCTTTAAGCCGCACGCTGTTACATTGCCGCATCGATCGTAGTGCAAATGAACAGAGCCGAAGGGTGTAGACTCTAGTTTGATGAATAAGTGTGATAAATTAACTTTCTTGTGAAATCTCGTGTTATACGGTACAAGGAAGAAGAAGCGAGGGTCCAGAGCGAAGTTAATTCGCCGCTGTTTCTCGGGTGAAACCGCGGCCGAGAATAAAGATCGTGGATCGTCGATCCTAGCGATTTACGAGCCCTCAATTACTCTCTGCGAACCTCCAGCGGTTCCCAACGTTCGCGTGCCCGGAAATCCTTTCGCCCTTGCGCCATATATTCCGCATACTCGAAACTGCATTCGGCCACGACACTTTCTTTTCATCCCCTTTTGTGCTTTAACGACCCATCCGCTCGCAGACACGCTGACGGGAGCTCTGTTGATTTATCGATGAGACGGCGAAGCACACACGAGACCAGATCAATTTTTCGATGTGATCAAGATATTACCAATTTATATTTTTTGTACTGGGATTTCTTCATTTTTCTAGCGGTTAACAAATTCGCAATGTGCCATCAGTGACGTAGGGAAGATCGGACCGAACCGAAAACTTTGCAGGCATTTTGCTTCCTCATGGAGGAGACTATGATTTTGTAGTACAATTTTGAGATTTAAATGTCAGACTACTGAAAATAGTCTGAAGCATCGAAAAATGCGGTTTTTAGCTGGCGTTCGGATATGCGTATGTATGCATGCATGCGTAAGAGCGAGCGTATGTGTGCACACACACGCACACACGCTCATCCGAACGCCTGTTAAAATTTGCATTTCTCGACTATTTTATTATTTTTTTGGACTGTTTTAAGTATCTTACATTTAAATCTCAGAATTGTACTACAAAAACATAGTCTTCTTTATGAAAAAGCAAAATGACACAAGACAGATTTGCATCCATTGAAACATATAACTCTGCTATAACTCTGAAACGGCCTGAGGCAGCGAGTTGAAATTTGATACACTAATATAGAATGGACACGTCGCTTCGATCAGTGCTATTTTCTTGAAGATGAGGCCCGATCGGAGATTTCACGCGATTTTGAATCATTTGAAAATTTTCTGTGGTAGCTCTAATTTGCGTAAATTTTGAGCTTCGTCCTAAAACTGCGCACAAATATAACATTTTGATCAAAGACCTTTTTGGTCAACATCTATCCAAGTAGTTAGATTTTATGGGATTTTGAGTTTTTATCGAGCTTAAATTTGACGTGGGAATTAGTATTTTTTGTCCGACACGAGTTTATGCACCAAATTGCTCTACAAGTGAAATAATGTGGAAATTCGCTATCAGTGGGGAAAATGCATTGGACATAGCCTCAAAACGACGAAAGACGCAAATTCAGTTAGTCATTCTCTACAATAAATTTTGCGAAAAAATGTTGACCGTTTCAATTTTATGAGATGTAGACATGTTTTTATGTTACCAAAAAAAAAGTGCAAAGTATTTTGTACATGATTTTCTAATTAATTACAATTTTGCGCGAAGCTTCCTCCACGAAGAACCCAAAACCGATCAACGAACGTCATCATAGAAAAAGCTGCGCGTAAAGTTGTAACAAATGCGAAAACCATGTGCAAATTAATTCCCACATTTTAGTTTTACGGACCACGAGAAATTTATTATAAATAATCCATTTCGTCCCCCGGCGTTTCGTTTTACCGCGCTCCGCTCTACAGCGGACAAGGCATCGGTGGTAATTGGGCTGTACGCTTATCCTCGTGCGGCAAAGTCCTCCGAAAGGTTGCCGGGATAGATCATTTTCATAATCCAACAAGGCCGGGACAGTATCTAAGAGTTTGATCACGATTTACGAAGAATCGGTGGGAGTCTCAATTTACCGGGGAAACTTTGTACGCGGAAAAGCTCAACTTCGGGCGAACAGCTCGAGGGCACTTTGATGGCTGTGCGGGGGATGCCCGGTGAGTAATATACGATCGCGAATATATAATCCTCTCGAAGAAAGCGGTTCTCAACCCCCGAAACTGAAAGTAGGGGACAGCAGGGCAATATCGGGCAACGGGGCAAAACGGGGTTTTTGGGCAAAACTAAATTTTCCAATCATTTTTGGATCGGACAAGGTGGCAAAACTGTGCTGAAAAGCCTGATGTATCCGATAGGGCGAATTGGGGCATCCAAAAATTATTGGAAAATGACGTTACGCCCAAAAACCCTGTCTTGCCCCGTTGCCCCATTTTGCCCCGCTCTACCCTACAATGCCGCGACCTTTATGCGGACCGATTTTATCGCGATAAGCTCCTCCGCGCGGCAGCAACAAATTTCTCCGACGGGACTCCATGTACTCAAGCTCGGTATGCGTTTCGACGATGGCCCAGAAAACATTTAGGCAATCTGAATAAATCTGTGAACCACTGAGTCTCGGGTTAAGCCACAGTTCCGAGCCGGGGGTTGTCCCGAAGAGCCAACGTACGTCGATGGTTCCAGTCTAGTCTTCGCTCCGAGCGAGCAGCTCTCCTCTCTTGGTCTCCTTTTTCGCCTATAACATTCTCCATTGCACCGTTCCTGGGTCGTTCCTTTGCCGCGGAGTATGCCGTGAAACTGCATCCCCCTAACGAAACTCACAGAGGCTGCAGCAGCGACGGAACCAGGTGGAGCGGCGTAAAGAGGGAGAGTGGAGACTTCGACTTCTCGAACGCACCATATTTCATATGGAACTGGAGGGGACCGCAGGGTGGAGCGGTCTTCCTCCCCTTCTTCTCCACCCCGTCTTAACACACACTTACTTTCTCGTCCGGTATTCCGTAGTCGGAGACACACACACGGAGACTCTCCCGCCCTCTCGAAGGCTCGTTCTCGGTTCGACCGGAAGCCCCCAGTGTAACGGAGCCGAGGAAGAGCGCAGCATCGCTTCCACATCCCTTTCGCAGGATACCGTCGGCGAGGACCTTCGGCCGTTACGTCTCGCTCGCTCTTCCTTCCCACCTTATATTCCACCGAGCTGCGGCAAGTTCACCGGTGTTGGTAAATTTATAGTGTCGAGGTCCCCGGCACGTAGAGAGAGTTGGGAGCTGGTGGTAAACCGCGGAGTTCACCGGTTTAGATCTCTGGGAATGGCGATCTAACCGGCGCTTTTTCTCTGAATCATTCTCACTTATCCGACAATCCCGCGCAGGACGGTCGGGACACCCGAACCTTTGCGGGATATAATTCTCCTTTCGTTTACATCGGGCCCGGTGTGCTTTCTATTCTCTCGATCGATTCGGGACGCATTGGTACACCGATTTAAGAATTAAATCGTTGGAAGTCATTTTATCAGACTTTTAATTACGCCATCAGCCTAAATTATTCTTAAGCTGGTCCGAGCAAACGAGAAGAAGCCGGGACACCCGAATCTTTGCGGGATATGATTCTCCTTTCGTTTACATCGAGCCCGGTGTGCTTTCTATTCCCTCGATCGATTCGGGATGCATTGGTACACCGATTTAGGTATTAAATCGTTGGAAGTAATTTTTAATTTTGCCATCAGTCTAAATTATTCTCAAACTGGTCTGAGCAAACGAGAAGTAGCCGGGATTGGAAGGACGGTCGTGACACCGTCGGTGTGTTTTCTATTCTCTCGATCGATTCGAGACGCATTGGCACACCGATTTAGGTACAAAATCGTTGGAAGTAATTTTTTATTAAAACAAATTTATTTCGCCATCAGCCTAAATAATTGTCAAGCTGGTCCGAGCAAACGAGAAAAGGCCGGGATTGGAAGAAAGTCCGGGAGGACTTGTTCGAGACGTGTGCGGATTAAGAGTTTGGGGGTCTGGTTGAATCGTATTTGGATTCTCGAGAGTTGTCGGTCCTGGTACAAATTCTAAATCCACCGGAAGCCCTTACCTCGGGCGTATACAAACTCTCGAGTACGTTCAGGCCGGAGGGCCGCGGCGTCGGCTCGTTCCGCGATTCTCGTCGTCCCATACAATTTCGTGGCTCGTCCACCACCCTGGCACGTAGTACAAACCTCCGAACGTACGGAATCCGTACCTGGCTCACTCACCCTGACTCTCGGTAAACACGTATACGAACAGAGGCGAAGGAGGGGGGTGGGGGGGTGGAGGGAATAGGGAGGATACACACGTTGGGAATTCCCTCCGAATCCGTACGTGGCTCTCTCGAGGGGCGACAGTATCCACGTACGGGGATCCTCGCGGAAACCGCCGAAACGACAGAACGAGAAACGTCTCCGCTCTTTGGCTCTCTTACACGTAGGGGAGAGCGGGGCAAAATGGGGAAACTAAATTTTCCAATAATTTTTGGATCGGACAAGGTGGCAAAACTGGGCAGAAAAGCCTGATGTATCCGATAGGGCGAATACGGGCATCCAAAAATTTTTTAAAAATGACGTTTTGCCAAAAAACCCCGTTTTGCCCCGTTGCCCATTTTGCCCCGCTCTATCCTACGTTCTCGAGCCTCTTCCCGCTTCTCCTATCCGAAAAATCCCGGCCACCAAAAGTAATCCGTGTCCGACGAAACGTCGCGCGAAGCGGCGCACCCAGAAAAAAAATTTATTTGACGGCCACCATTTCTTAAGCTTAAGTAAACTGATTTATTTGATTTAAATAATAATTTATTTAAATTGAGTAAATAGTTACTTAAATGAAATAAATATTTATTTAAAATAAATAAATATTTTACTTAAGCTTAATAAACGGTGGCCATCAAATAAATTCTTTTTCTGGGTGCGAGCCTTGCTGTTTCCCTCATCTTTTGCCTCTCGATCACGCCGCCTCCTCGGCGCGCCTCCCGAGGCTGCCAAAAGGCCACGCGCTCGTCTCGCGGAGGAACCGACGAAAGGTCGGAAAAATCTGGTCCACGGTATTCTCGGATTGGATCTGTTACGTGAGTCGACCAGAACGAAGCGGATGGCGACGTTAGCTTATCGGACTTATCCGGAGGACCGTGCTCTCCGGTCGATCAATATGCATTAGGACAGATGTACTTTTACGAAGTATATCCGGTGTGCACGTGGACGGACACGCGCGACAGGGGAGCGGCAGGTCGTAATTGGGCAAACGGCGGATTTCAATTTAGGTCGAATCCCGTGAGCTCGGCTCGGCTCGGAGTGTCGAATGATCCGCATTGACCGGTTGACCTCGATTATCGATTCGGCGTACTGGCGGACCCACTCACGGCGCCGACGGAATCTCCGCGTTGCGTCCCAGTGCGTGCAGCTATGCCGGGCTGCCGATGGTTCGCGAGCGGGAAAGCTTCGAGGGGGTGTAGCGCGCAGGCAGCAACAACCTCCGTCACTTCTCGACAATGACGCGAGACCCCGCGTGTGTGTACAAGCTTCGGGGAATGCTCGGATTTCGGATACGCGTAGTCGCGGCATGCCGCCTAACACAGCCTATCCGTTTCGACGAACGACACGACGAACCGGCAAGCCGGGACCGGAGATGTGGGTGTGTACGCGAGGTGTCTATAGCGGGCCGGGGATCGGTTACGCGCGTGCGGGAGACGTCTCCTTGTTTCCGGTGACGGGACGAGGCGGCTCGGAGCAGAGCTGACGTTGTAATTTCACACCGCGTGCGCTCTACAAGCTCCATTATGCCGTCGAACGAACCCCGGCCCAACTATCACGGACACATAATACTCGCATTGTTCATTCTCACAATACTTCGCTGTGGATGAACCCACTGTAATGCATCTCAATGCGGCGCCGGTAAAAAGATGCGTGAATGCAAATTCACTTTGGGGCTATGGCTCAACGGTCCCATCATTATTTGACGTACCTAAATTCGACGGATGCTCATTCACACACGAACATCCGATCTTTCATTCGTCGTCGCGTTGCAACCAGAAAAAGATTTATTTGACGGACATCGTTTGTTTGATTTAAATAAATATTTATTTCATTTTAGTACATAGTAGTAGTAAAAGAGATTTGTTGCCGGTGCTTAACAATTTTTGTACGAGTGTCTCCTTATGTTCGTTTTATTTCTGTTTTGATTATACACTTTGGCAAAGGGCCATCGACCTGAGTCCTTCAGTCCTTAAATAAATATTTATTTCATTCAAGTAACTGTTCACTTAATTGAAATGAATATTTATTTAAATCAAATAAAAATTTACTTAAACCAAATAAACAGTGGAGATCGTTAGATCGATAATATTAAGCCACTATGTACACAACCGCTTCAACCTGTTACACGCAGACACAAATTTCCCACACACACAATCTATCAATAACTAGAATTAATGGCCAACGAAAGAATACCTTCCACATACCAAAGACAAACCCGGGCTGAAGGACTCAGGTCGATGGCCCTTTGCCAAAGTGTATTATCAACATAGGAATAAAACTAATATAAGGAGATACTTGTACAAAAATTGTTAAGCACTGGCAATAAATCTCTTTTACTACTACTAAACAGTGACTGACAAATAAATGTTTTTTCTGGGTGTGTACTCATTCTTAATCGCGATACATTCAGCGGCCGGTTCCTCGCGGCAACGGTCCAGCTGCTCAATTCACTACGCGCGGGCAGCGGCAGTTTTATCACTAATATTCACGCGCAGCACTACACCCTGTAAAATAATTTATTTGACGGGCGCTCCGTAAATAAATGTGTATTTGATTTAAATAACTATTTATTTAAATCGAATACATATTTTGCTTAAACCAAATAAACATTTATTTGTGGGTGGCCGCCAAATAATTATTTTTTCTGGGTGTAGGCGAGAACCCTTTCATTCAGTACTACACTTAATAAACAGTTCACATTTAATAAGACCATTACACTAGGCGCGTTGAAGAAAGTTTTTAAAATTTACAAAGATTTGTCACACATGGAGATACATTTTGTTTTTTTTTTTTTTCAACCAATCATGTTATAGTTGACTGATCAAAAAAACGGTAAAATTAGCAGAGATATAAAATTGTGGACGCTTGTGGATGAGAAATGTTGGTTAATAGTGCGGACATAGGGTTTTCAAATCTACAACAGCCATCGGATGTGTAATAACCGCGTATGGCGAAACCGGTGTGATAGCTCGTTATCGGAATGGGACTCGTTACACGCGGTGTGCAGAGAGGCGTTAAAAAGTATCGACAAAAAAATCTCCCCCAAAAAAAAGTGTATCGTTAGCGGAGATATTCGACGAAAAGCTCACATTTGGCACAGCCGTTTCTACGAAAATTCACGACCGCGGAGAGGCGAAACGCTGCAGCAGGATCATGTTCGATAGCATTAAGCAATATTAAGCGCTCTCCCACCAGTAATACGCGTTGTTCAATGAGAACGAAAAACTTTGCTCGTTAACGGCCAGCCAACTGGGAACCAAGTTTGTGGAACGCGCGTTTTTGGTAATCAAAGTGGGGCAGAAAAAAAAGATGAAGCGATAAGCCAGGAATACGAGAACAAGAGGGAAAATTGGAATTGCTGTGTCGTCGCGCTAATACCGGGAAACCTATGAGATTTTACGATAAAATCTTGAATTGCTATCGCGGTGGGAATAATTATTCCCATAATAGAATGCGCCTGACGTGTGCTATAATTTGACGCTCACTCGTCCGATATAAACCGCGGATATATGTATACTGTGACAATAATACCATCGGTCGTCCTCTATGGTCGGATTTACTTTCAACGCGAAAATTACGGTCCCACTAAACATTAAATGTGGTCATTTTGAGATTTGGGGTGGAAGCGTCGGGCGATTGCGTGGCGCTGATATGTACCATCGTAATCTATAATTTAGTTGACTCGACAGCGAGACATCGGGGAAACGTCGTCGACCCGCAATCATTTTGAGTCTTACGTCTAAATCGAGCTACTGAATTTGTCCCAGACTATGGAAATGTTACTCGGAAATACGATTTAAATTTTTAACACTTGTTCGGCTCTGCTGGATTAGCGATCTACTGATTCCGCCGAATTATACATATGATGTGGCGCATATAGATGAGCACTCTCATCGAGATCGCAATTAACGTCTGTAATCCGGATTCGGGACCGCTAATTCGGGACTAAGGTAAATGTCCCTATTACCGACCATTTCGGCGTGTAACGTCATTTGCGAGACAGCCAATGCATAAAAACGTTTATTAGTGGTCCAGAAATATTCAGGAATTTGTGTAGTGTGAAAGGATTGTAAATTGCAGAGTAAGTGTAATAATTAGTGCATAATATTATCGCTTTTCTTAGAAGCAAGGTTAAGGATTGTCGATCGCGTAAATAATAAATATTTCGGTAAAAATCCGTTGTTAACGAAGAATTCGAGCGTCAAACGGTTTGTTGTAGTTCGGTTTACATGTTCCGAAAGAAAATAGTCGGATAAACTTTTTTTTGTTTTATTTCGCCGGTCGGCATTCGGCTCAGAAAAATTCTTGCCTGTCCCCATTACCGTACATGTGAACGTCAATTCATTTTCACATAACCAATAAAAATTTAATAAATTTTCTTTTGCTAAAACGTTTAGGCTAAGTGAGTAGACAATACTGTAGATTTCACGTCCGAAGTCTGCATTTACATTTATTTTTTCATTGCAACCTCAGTCATTTATGCTGTAAAAAAAGGTGGTCGATAATGGGGGCCATGACGGTCGGAATTGGACACAGCTGGTCGGGAGATGGCACATGCCCTAGTGCGGCTTTATCTAGGAAAATACTTGACTAAATTGATTGAGTCTACGATTTTTGGAAATTGTATAGTGAAAGCTATCGATTGATGTGAAACTCATCCTCGAATTAACTTTTGTCACATTTGACAACGCCATTCTTTTTCCCGGTCGGCCTTATAGGGGTCGGGAATACGGACCTTATGCACGGGGGAATAGAATAATCTATTTTTCGGGGCTATTACCGTGATTTCTTCTATCCTTTTTTTAATTTTTTAGGTAACGACGAGCTTCACATGTAATTATGGCGTCGTGTCATTACATGAGCTTTTTACATCATCTTTCACCGTCAATATTTAATTATATGACACGCAACCTTTTTCACCTAAATATATACTCATCCAATGTAAAGCCACGGTGGGACAACGGTATCGAATTCTCCCCGTCCCCGTACTAATTAAAAGCGAACATCTCGTCGTACCCCGTCTCCAATTTCACGAAGTCAGGTTATATCCGTGACAATGAAGAGTTGTTGATTAATCAACGCGTATTCCCTCCTGTCGCATCTATTACGCGACGTCGCGTCTGATTCCACGATATGGCCAAATAAAGAATGAAAAAGAAGAGAAGCGAAAAAAAAGGAAACGAGAACGCAGAGATACGGTATTGTCGAATCGGTGCGCGAATGCCGGGGGAGTCGCGGTTGATTTTTCACAAAGCAGAGTCAACCTAGCATAACGACGCGAGAACTAACAAAGTCGCTAATTGGAGCGGCGTTAATTAATGTCAATCATCGAGACAACTAAAATTTCTCGCGCGATACATCGAGCCGCCGATCTTTTCTTATCGATCATCGGTAACAAAATCAATGAGCTGAAAATTCAACGGTAAAAAGTGAAAACGAAAAAAAAAAACTGCAAGAAACTCACGGATGAGCATCCAGCCTGCGATGGGTGTACACTGCAGCGCGTGGAGGAAAAGTAATAAACGAAAGGTCAACAATTTCAATAAGGATCCGGCGGGTGGGAGGGCGGGACTGAAGTGAAATTTCCGCGTTAAACTAGGACGAGGCAGCGAACGTTTTGCTAATACCTACTTAATATAAAGTTTCGGATCCGCATTGGCTTCCCGAACGGAGAGAAAGGGAGGGAGGGAGATGGAGCGAGCCGGGAGCGGCTTCGTTAAAGGAAAGTCGCCGGAAAGTTTTCACATCGCGTGGTGTACGTACGAATGAAACGCAGCGGTAGTTCGGTAACTGGCCCGCCAAGACGGGAGACAAACCGGCACCGCGGGAAACCACCCTCGGCCCTACGGAGCAACGTCCCTCTCTTTCCTTCTGTCTCCTCCTTCCGTCTTCTTGTTACAACCCTCGCCTCCACACCCTCCGCCCCTCTAACTTCATACACTAAACAATTTTTGTTTTTCCTTCATCTCTTCCGACTCGGCTCGGACTTCTTATTTCACTCTCCACTGTTAATTCCACTCCCGCCTCCAGCCTGCCGCCCGCTTCGTTTTCTCTTTCATCTGCACTGTCTTATCTGTACAAACGCATCGGGGACAAGAAGATTTCGCCAGGCTGCCACGGCAACGACGCTAATTTAAAGTTTAACGAGCTACTTTTCTTGCGGCAACAAAGACTCGCTCCGCCTTATCCGCGGCTGGTTGGCTTTTAACGGTCGTCGAGAAATTAATTGGGAAGTTGGGGACCCTTTCGGAAAATCCTCACCTGGTTTCTCCATTACAATTTATCGAAACAGGGATACGACCACTCTCTCTGTCACTACGAATCGGTAGAAGCAAACTTCGCTTCTACCGATAATGGGAAACAAATGAGACGAACTTTCCAACTGTCCTTTCCGGCACTCTACTATGCAGTGAGAAAAAAAATAAATGATTGGATTAAGCAAATGTGCGGTGACATACGTTCAAAGGGGTATTTTGTTGGTACAATAAATATGTTTGTTTCAATCGACAAATTTTAAATAAATTTAAGCAAATAATCGTTTAACAAAACAATGCTTTATTTGTATCGAACAAATGACAGCGCGACTTTTGGTTATTCCGATCAATTTTTTTTCTCGGTGTAGCAACTATCATATCGCGGATAAGTGTATATATACACTGTCGAAAGTTACATTCGTCAAGATTAGAACTGTGACGCCGCGCGCGTACGGCCAACATTGCGAAAGACCCAGAAAAGCGGTTTACGGTTCAGCTGGATAAAATGGACCTTGTTGACTATTGCTTTGTGAGACATCAAAAAACACGTCACATCTGTCGTTAATGTTCAGCCGCGAACATTGCATTATTATCGGATCACCAAAGCGCGAAAGAATTGCTGGGTTTCGCTCGGTAAATTATACGCAGTAAAAAAAAGTGTACTTTTTACAACTTATTATCCACAAACGTCCAAAAAATTTTATTTGTTAATTTTCTATTTTTACAAACAAAAGTACAAACTAAAATTGTGTAAAAAAGTGACAAACGAGTTTGTCACTTATTTGTAAAGGTAGTTCTTGCGGGACGGTCAAATTACACGAGAACTAAATTTTTTAAAATTATTTCCACCCACTTTAAATGAGAAACCAGCGTGAATTACGATGTTCTATTTGCATTTCTACACGGACATTTCTTAAATCAGTCCCATATGCTATATTCTCGAGTTTTCGGCGTTCATAGCGTATGGGAGTGGAATTTGAAAATCTTAAATCACTCCGACATGTTTATTTAACAAAATTATTTTTATGAAATTTCGCATTCCGATTTTACGAAATTTCGCATTCCGATTTTACGAAATTATTTCTTACTACGCACCTGACCTTTGACGCTGCTTCAAAATAATTATCAGTGACACTTGCCCAATGGGGATGAAAAAACCGAGGCCACCTACGGAGGTTACAAACGAAGCGAAGGCGGCTCAATCTTTCATTGCCGGCACTCCGAATCTCCGTGAGTGACACGTGAGGGACGAAAGTTCGAAACCGAAGTAGATCAGCTCCGAAAAAATCAACTTCACTCAGCCTTTCGCGTGGTGAGGAAGGGGAATCAAAAGCCCGAAGACTAGGCGGATTGGTACAGGTAGAAAGAAATTAGTTATTCATGGAGACATAGTGCCTTTCCACGGTAATCGGGGGAAAATGTCCCGACTAGAGTTTGCCCGCACACCGGCCCGACGACAGAGAATTCGAGCGTGGAAAGTCCTACCGGACGGAAGAGGCTTTCAAGGCTAACGCGGAGAAAGACGAGGAGCTACAGAGTAGCGCTCAGTGCCGACTCGTGAATAATCCAGGAAATGCCGAGAGCTCCCTAAGCTTCTTACACTACAAGGTGAACAGATATCCACTGTAGGTGGATGCAAGCACTGGCTAAACCGTGCAACGAGGTTTGCGTTACAACAGTCGGAACTCTCCGGGCTCGTACGACAGGACTTTCTCATTCGAAAAGTAGGGTACCTAAAAAAAAAAAAGAAAAATCCAAAAAGGTACAAAGATGAACCGTTCCCCATTTCACCCCATCCATAAATATTTATCACGACACCGTGCGAGTATCTCATCGACACGCTGAATACTTTAATTCCGTTTTGCTCACACGTTCGCATATTCTTCCGCCGAGCTGCGTAGGAGAGTTTGGTGAAATAAAAAACAAGACAAAAAATAAATAAAATTGGAAAACTATCCGGAACTGCCACAGTGACTGCTGCTAGCTGTCCCCCATTGTACTAACTCACGTGGCAACGAGGAGGACACGAGCGTGTGCTGCCGCCTAGCTGGCTCACGGCACGAGTTTCCCAAATTATTCCACCCTCGACTCGGCTCGGACGAGCGACGAACACAATACACCGGCGCTGTATGCACATCGGCTATATGTATATGTATACATTATAGTGCTATGTACGGTTTACACAGAGAGGCGTACGGCAAAGCGAGAGTTTCGTATAAATTTGCGTGGGCGTTCCGGTAACAGTTAGGGAGGTTTCCCCACTCCCCAACGGATGGGATAATATATAGTGGGGTTCGGGCCGGTAGAGAAACGGTTACCGGATACGACGATGGGAGTGGATATCGGAAGATGGCCACGGGAGTGATAACTCGCGTCGCGTCGATCGGTAATGCCGTTTGACGCGGATAAGACGCGATAGGGAGCGAGTGGGTATCAACCGGACTGGAGATAAAAGAGTGTCATGCACTCGAGCCGCGCGCATATAAAGGTAGGTACACGCGGCTCGCTGGTACCGTGCCATTTCGAGTGGGACATCGGAGGGAAGCCTCGACTATGTATGGTAAAACGAGCCAGAAAGGAAAGTTAATACCGCCGGATATTCGATGGGGATCTCGAATATTCTATCTGGCCCAAGCTCACTCGGCCCGCGTACAAAAACCGCTCGATAGCAGACGTACGGGAGCTAACGTATATAGAAGAAGATTAAACCCCGGTTACCCTCGACTCCGCTCTCTCTGTAAATTGAAAATACATGGACCTCGAATAGTTCACGGCTATTGCGGAATAATTAAAAGTGCTCCTTTTTTTCGGCTACGGAGCGTAGGAATCCAATCGGAAATAAGCCGCACGGGACCCTCCGACAGGGCTAAAGGGTTCGCTATGCTCGGTAAAAAGTTTAACTTTTAACTTCGTTTTACTATTTTTTTTTTTTTTTTTTTTTTTTTTTT
>JAPYZD010006710.1:0-10820 GCA_030522725.1 Ichneumoninae sp. B BG-2022a | reverse complement strand
AGCTTTTGTCGATAGGAGCCTTCGGTAACTCGAAAGATTTAACCTTTCTTAATCCCTCCGACATCTCTGGCCACTTCACTTCCTGGTGCCCTGGGCGTTGCTACCTTCTTTCTCGATTACTGTACCGCTCGCGTTAATGCAGCATAGACTCCGATGCCGCGATAGAGAGACGGGTAAGTCTAAAAAAAAGTTCGCTTTCTCAAGAAACTTAACTTTATCAGTTTATCGAACCAAAAAAAAAAAAGAAAAGGGAAGAATTTTAATTCCGAAAAGAACGAGACTCCGGGTTGAGCCCGAGATGCCTGCCGTTATCCACTTTATTCATACTTCGGATAAACTTTCGACGGCTTTATCGGATTTGGATATATCCATCCAGAGAGAGGGATGACCTTCCCGCGATTCATCTTTTGGGATTTTGGTTGCGAAATCCCCTTTTCAATCTTGCGATGGAGAATGTCGAAGGGCCTCTCGTGCACTTTCGAGTCCGGAACTCTTTTTCCCTCGATCGTTCGAGGCTGCGCATTCCGAACCCGGGGCTTATCCCCGTATACCCTTTAACCGTGTGAGCCCGCGTCGACGTTGCGAGTTGCCGATGTGGTAGTCCAGCTGGACAGGACGCTAAGGGGCGTCTTCCTGCAAAAGCGGTCCGTCATGAACCACGAGTTTTTACTGCCACCCCTCTACGTGTAGATCGATAGGACAAACGACACAGCGAGAGATCGAGTGAGCGAGGGAGTGAGATCGGAGGGCTATTCCGAGGCTTCAGTGTCGCAGGGGGTGGCAGCTGTGACCGGGTGGCTATCTGGACGTTCGAGCGCCAGGTTCTCCCGGTGACTCCGCCATGCCGATGGTACGAGAGGCGAGCGCGCTTGAAGAGAAAGGGCCGAGAAGTGGGTATACGCCACTTTGTGCTGCATCGACACGAATTTGTATCCCCGGCCGGTCTTCCTCCTACCAGAAAACCCCCTCTGGTTGTCACAGCCCAAACCAGCCTCAAACGGTCCTCGACGCTTGCTGGTCAGACAAAAAATCGTCACGTTCGAACTCCCCACATCCTTTTGTATAGCGGATTCAGCATAAAAAAACACAATCATTCCTTCCATCTTTTCACTGTTCTCTCGAATGTGGCATTAACTCCTCCATTTGTGCCTCATCAAGTAGATTGCTCAGATTTGTATGTCGACCTCGTTCCCAGCGCGCCGATACGGAAACAGAGCAGGAAGGCATCGGGTCCCACTGGCCCTCCCTACGCAGGAGGCAATGGGAGTTATCAAGTACCGGGATTCAATGACTATTCGAGATATGATTCCCCTGTGATTATACCGCCTCGTGCACAATGCTCCTGGAGCCGGTTATTCCGGCGTGCAGTCATAGTAGTGCATACATGTCGAACGCTGTCTGCAGTATCCACACTGTGAGCACAACCGTCACCACTAGGTGTGTGTGTGTGTGTGTGTGTGTGCGCGTGTGTGTATGTTGCGGCTGGGGGAATGTGCCGGCATTGTGCACGGCTGAGGGTGCAACGCTAATTTCGCGAAGCCCTCCTTCCTGATAATCGTAAAAGGCACCCCCGAGCCACCCCTTTCATGCCAACGACCACAAACATAGACGCGCGCCTCTCGCTCACCCCTTTCCTTCCTCCATGCTATCCGTGTTATTTCCACACGCTCATTCTTCCTCATCCCCCACCCTCGCGCACGGCTCTCACGTGCACATAAATTCGCGAAGACTATATAGAATTACTGTACATACATATTGTGCACACTCGTGTGCCAAGGAGGGGGCTGAGTGTCTGTAGTGGCTCGGCGATCGAAAGGGTCACCCCTTTCGAGACGGCAAGCTCGAGCGGGCGAGCGAGACGGACGGCAAGCAAGAGAGAGACTCAAGCAGGGTCAAGCGATGGTCGATACTCGACACCTCGAGTCCGGCATGGCAAACATTTGCCGAGTAATCGTCGATCGATCCGCTGCCGCCGTTCCTGCTCTGGGCGTTATACACGAAAGTCGGCGGCGCCCACGAGATAAGGCTAATTCTTCGACGGGGCAAACAGCCGTGCTACCCCCTGTACCTCGAGCTAGCCCTACCGTTAACTTTATTAATTCCGTTTCCATTTGTGAACGCTTCCTACCCCCCGCCACTACCGTCTCGCCTGTCGGCCTCAGACCAAAGCACGTACGAATCAATGGATCGAGCATTCAGCGTGAAAGGTAATTACGAATCGAGCTCGGATTTCATTCACCATTGACCACCCTGATTTTTAGATTTTACGCGGATGTCTGACGTCTCACTATTATTATTATTATTATTATTATTATTATTATTATTATTATTATTATTATTATTATTATTATTATTATTATTATTATTATTATTATTATTATTGGAAACAAAACAACGTAGCGATAAACGGGCGCGGAAACGAGAGAAGGGGAGGCAGGTGGTGTATACACCCCGGCTTAGTCGTTCAACAAAAGTTTGCCGCGGCAGTAGCGCAGAAAGGATGACAGAGAAAGGGGATGAGAGAAAGCGAGAGGGAGCGCCGAGTCTACCGAGACAGTCTCGAGGAACTGCAATAGACCGAGGCGGGCTGGAACAACCCCCCGCGTGTGGCATTATCCGGGCGGAAGAGCGCGAAGTAGTAGCTCGTGGAAAGCTATCGTGTACGATGTGTAAGTGAGGTTTCTATATAGAAATAGCGTCGGGCCTCGACCAACGGTTCCAACTTCACTGCGAGAGTATATCTAACCTTATTCCCTAGTTACAATTCGTGCACCGGGGTGTGCTCCCCCCTCCGGCTCTCTCTCTCACTCTCGATCTCGCTATCTATCTATCTATCTGTGACGGTTTCGTCGTGGTCGCTGATGCGCGTATATATCTGGCTGCTCCGGCGTCGTATCCATAATGCGGCGAGCTTAGCGCTGCGCGTGTTACAGGGACACGCCGTCTCTCTCTCCCCCCTCTCCCTCCCTCTCTCTCTCTCTCCTGGCCCGGTATACGCTTCGGCGGGGTTGCGGCGAGATGGATGAAGAGAGGAGGCCGGAGGAGGGCAAGCCCTCGGGGTTGGGCAGATTGAGGCTTAGGGCGACGGCAAACAGCATCAATTTGGCATGGCGCCACCACGCACGCTGACGGATACACGACTGATACGACGACGAGAGACCACACACGTATGGATGGCTCACTGTCTCTCCCCGTCTCCGTCGCACTCCTCCTCCGGAACAGACCCGGGGAGAGAGATACAACATTGTCTATGTCCCTTGCGATACGTATACTCTCGATCGTCTCCGCTTTCACAGCCGACCATCCTCTCTGTCTCTCCGTCACTGTATGCGGGGACGATTTAATTAAGCCAATTTGGTGCCATCTCCATGTGCGAACGTGTGTGTGTGGTTGTGCGCGATATCGCTCCTGTTTTACCTTGGGTACGGAGTACCCAACACACTTTTCCTGACAACAGTTTAACCAACATTCTCCCTTTTTTTTTGTTTCGCTAGACGATACCCTATAATGGTCGTGGAAACGTACGGAGATTGCCAGATGGAATGTATATCTAGAGCGTAAAGAGACCATTCACCGTGACAAAAATAATGTGGCACGGCAACGGGAATCCCCGTATGCTGGGAGGCGCAGCATGAGTTATACGCAGGGAGATACTTTGGCGGATTGGTGTGTCGGAGCGTTTTTACGTATACACACGGTGAATCCAGGGTTGTGTGTCATCCTGCGAATGCTGTAGGGCTGGTCCATGTGCCAATTCGTCGCCTGGCGAGAGAAATGATTTTATAGGCTGCTGAGAAACAGATGGGAGTGTTCCACACGGTTTAACGTTCGAAGCTAATGCTCATACGCCACTGTTTGGCAGACAACATTTTTTAAACTTTCTCTGTGACTCCCTCCGTTACTTCCGGTTTGAAAATCTCAGTTTTCAACCGGAAGTGACGTCATGTGGAAATACGTAACTTTCGGTTTACAAATCTAATTTTTCGACCGGAAGTTACGTATTTCCAGTATGATGTCTCTTCCGGACGAAGTATGGGATATTCAAACCGGACGTGCCGTCGCAAAGAAATTCTTTACATTAAATAAATTTCCGCGTAACGTCATTTTTTTGCTTAGAAGTAAGATTTTTAAACTGAAAGTGACGGTACGAAGAAAAATGTCGTATTTTTCTCTGGAATATTTCTCGAATGTAGCCAGTAACAGAAACATGTGAATTAAGCAATTAAAGAACACAGGAAAGTGGGTAAAAGCACGTGCGTGATACATCTCAAATGTATTTGGAGCGGATCCGGAGTGCACTCGATTGGATCCGAGGCAGATTTATGTTCTTCGAATAACATTCGCAGACCATGAATCTGCGAAATAGAGCACAGTCTCCAATAGCGTGTCCGGTACAGGTGCAGCGATAAAAATTTTCGTCGGCGCCGATATGTTAGGTCTGACTCAATAGCGTGGTCGGGCGAATACCGGCTTGGGCGCAGGATGAGTACAAGACCCTAGGCAACTGGTACGATCACGTTGCCATGCTCATGGTTAAATCTCACCAGGGTTGTTACGAATATCGACAGTTACACGGCGAGGAATACGGCTACGATACTCACATCGTAACCCAACTGGGGTTTTGGTTTAGCTGGCCGTCAGATTAAACCCCATCCGGGTCATATTATTTTTGATGATTGGATAAAGGTGGTGAACATGTCCCGACCCATATATCGTTGATTCACCCGCCAATCGGGGTGGGCCATATTCCCCACTTTCACCCCGATTCGTCTATTAATTTCGCCCGAACATGAAAATAGATACGCGGTGCCACGATGCACGGAGAAACGCACACGGTACTGCGGGCCCGTGCGACGATAAGGAAGATCCGATGGAACGGACAGGTGAACCGAGCGTCACTGTCCGCACTATCTGCTAGTTCCGAGATGATGATGCATGGATCCCAGGGCCGCGTTCTCTAGCTCCCTCTCTCCCTCTCTCTCTCTCCCCCTCGTACCTAATACTATACGGATGTAGGCGGTCGTCAGACAGCAACCTCCGCAGTACGAGTAGAGAGTACCCCATAGTACGAGCGTGCAACGACTATGTGTGGTGGTTCCCCAGCGGAGAGCCTAGCCTCGACCAATATGTCGGTCATCCTCTAAATCACAGCGATTTACGGCCGCGTGCGAGGCCGCTATCGACGCCCGCTCGGCCGCGTATATACCCAACAGAACGCTACCCTGTCACCGCTCTCCACTCTCGAACCCCCTGCGCGCGTTCCCGTGTCTCTTCCTCTCCGACCGTACCAAATCGGACGGAAGCTCCGCCGGGTTACGGAATTCAGCGTGACGAACGGAAAAAAAAAACAAAAAATGCTTGGATTCGCCCCACGATCTGAAGAGTTGAAGTCTCGATGAAAAATCCTCGATGGATATAAAAAGTCTTAAAAGGCCCAGAGTAAAAAACATGTACGCCTCGCCCTCGAATTACCCGTGTTCGTTGCACCCCCGGTAAAACATTCGGTTGCCGATACGCGTATAATGGGGATACGAGGGATGCACCGATGAGACAGTAATAGGAAAAGCTCCGGTCGTTATATTATCGTTGTATAAATTGAGAACGTGCGAACTCGATTTGGTGAGGGAGTAATAATTTGTTCGAGCGGATACCGGTACACGAGCGGGGCCGTGTATCCGCGGTGAACGAGTATGTACCACGGAAAGCATTACGATCCGAGGGTATACGTGAGGGGAAAAATAAATGGAGCTCAATTTCGACGTATGACAGCGTCGACGAAACCTCCCTCCGCAGCCCCTAACCCCTTCCCTATCCTCCCTCACGGACCAGCCCCCCCCCCCCATCCGCTCGTATCGGTTACCCGCGAAACAACCAATTTGTCGTCGAGTGTTTCCATTATGCGTTCGATAATACGGCCCCGATCGAGCTGCATTGTTAACGGGACGGAGGGATGGATCGTGAGGGGGGACAGGTGAAAGGGGATAGAGCGAGGGGACGGGGGTGGGCCAGCGGCATCGACACCGGAACGACGGGGGAAAGAGTCATGGAGTGAGGACGGTGGTTGGTGTGCACCGCGGAATAACATTACAGCGTGAGGCCATTATCGATGTTGGCTCGCGAATCCACGACCCCTCTTCCCCTTGCCCCGGCGGGAACTGGCAAACGGCAACAAAGAAGATAATTAGCCACGACGGATTAATCATTCATCGATTCGAAAGTACCGGGGAACGGGGAGAACGGAAGAACGAGAGGGAGTAAACGAAGGTTACATCGCGGTATCAGGGAGCGCATTGAGGTCGGGTTACGGCTTCGTGTAAACGGCTGATAGACCACCGAGAGTTAACATCGCTTACCTCAATTAAAAGTAACCTGGCACTCCGGTTGCTCCGCGGAGTACATCGCCCGCTGGGTTGACGGACGCGGAAATCGTTCGATTGCGGTGCACCGCGGGAAACGGTGGCCGGTGGTGCATCTGCGGTATCGCGCGAAACTAGAAACGACAGCAAAAGAGATTCCACCGGGGCCGGTGGAAATCAATCCGATTAAAATCAAACCGTAGCGCCGGACGACGGCTGGTATGTTTGGTCGGCAGTTGGCGCGGACTCCCGTCGCCTCGGCTCCTGCGGAACGGACTGTAGGATATAGGCCGTGCCCACGATGGATGCACCGACTCGGCAACGGAGAATCCGGTGGAGAAATAAATTTGAAAAAAAAAAGAATTGAATCGGTAGTTGAAAACGAATGGTCGAGTCGGTAAGCCGCTGATTGCCCGGTCATGGAGCGAGAACGGACGGATTTGAAAGGTCGGAGAACGAGAGCGAACGGATTGGCTGGTCGGAGTTTGAAACGCAAAATTAACTCGCGGTTCCTTCGCCCGGCGTAATTCGGGAAGCCGATATCCCATTCTCCTCCGATTCGTTCGATAGCCCCGTCGATTATCAGAGAACAGTTTAGATCTTCGACGGTAATCGAGTTACCGTACGGTATCTCGTTGCCGAGCGGAGGAGCCGGGTGAGAATCGGAGCCGAATCTTGGGTGTGGGTTCGCATCAACGGAAACTGATGTTAGTGGCTGCCGTCGAGGAAGCAGGCAGTGAGATTTGCGGCGATTTCACACGGCCAAAAAAAAATGTACTAAAGTTAATTACATTATTTTTTTTTTCAACAGTCTGACAATATATTTTTAATATCAGGTCGATAAAATGTCACAACCTGTTTCATTCACTGCGTGTATGTATGTTTGCGCAGTGACACTCGCCGCGTCGCGATCGTACACACGAAAAGGAACGATGAGCGTGCCGTTCGTGCTCGATGAGCGACACGCAGGCAAATGCAATCAATTATCGAGGAAAAACAGTGTGGTTAGCTGTGGAAGCGATAGAGAGAAAGAGAGTGGGGAAGGATTGCACGCTATTTCGAGATCTATCATTTCCAAGGAGCCTCGATACACTCCCCCACCCCCGAGCGAGTTCGTTTACCTCGCTTTACCGGATGTCGAAGTGACTGTGGAGTGACAAAGCTTTGAAAATTCAATCATCGTTATTTGTTGATCGGGCAAATGAAATCGGTTCGAGCACAAATATATCGAAAGGCCTGGTTTTTACATTTTCCTGGGTTCCACAGAAGAGCAGCGAGACATGGTCAATGGGGAATTTTCGGAAAATTGATAGTCCATCTTCGACTCGCAGGACTCGAAAGTCTTGAGCTTGAAAGGCCCGTTTTTCTTTTTTTTTCAGTAGAGCACGGCCGACGAGCTCCGGCGTTCAGCCGGTCGTTCCCCGTGACCCGAATTTCGCGTTAAACTACGAACGACGGAACGGCCGGGTTTCGAATGGCGGTTCGTGGGAGCACAATCCTGCACGTGTGTGTGTGAGTGCACCAGTAGCTGCAGCAGGAGCAACGTCGGGGCCAAAGCGCGACCGACCGAGCCGAAATTCGATTGTGTTCGCGCCGCTAGACTTTCGCCGACGGTGGGCCCCGGTGTGCCTCCGTTGCTCCAGCCGGAGAATTAATAGAGGTCTCGACTCCACGAGAGCTCGGTCGAAGCTCGCAGCTACCTCGAAGGGGCTGGCCAGAGTGCCAGACCTTTGGATAGGGGAGGGAGAGTGAGGAAAGTGAGCGGAGTGAGTGGAGAATCATCGGAGAGAACGCGAACTGCAGTGGCCGGAGAAGAGGAAAAGGAAATCCAGGGAGAGAGGCACGAGGCACCGGAGCTCGCGACATAGAGACAGAAAGACTCGTTCGGTCCCTGTGACTTCCCTTCGCCCACCCCCTCGCCCGGGCCCTCATTCTCTCCCTCGTTCTTCGCGAGAGCACACAGGAAGGAGCTTGTTTGCGGCTGTAAATCAACTTTCCGCCGATGTCCCGCGAAATTGAAGAAGTCCTTGATCTACGACAGCGCCCCCTCTCTCCCCTGACTCCGCACGAATCCTCGGCGGAAAACCCGAAAGGCCTGATCCGCTGCACAACTGGCGGCGTCTTCTTCGAATTCTTTCGTTTCTTCTTCCTTTCTTCTCTTTTCCCAATTTTTTGTGTCCTGTTTCCTTCGCCACGCGCGTCGCCTCTTCCAGTGACTAATACGACCAGGAGCCTTCTTCGGACCATTTCTGACCATTGTCAAAAATTCAATGGATTTCCTCGGGAGAGACATTTCGACCGGTGCGATTATTCATCGCCCTTTTACTGCGCTCCGAAAACTTCGCAATCTTCCTCTTTCTTCCTTTTCTTACTTGCGAAGATCTCTTGGCCTCGTTACTCTCTCGATGCCAGGCAATTTAGTTCTCGCTTCCATTTCACCCTCCCGACCCGGCCCTATACTCGTCTCTCGATGCGACGCCATTTGTTCGATAGTGAATCGCGCTCGACCAATTCGAAACTATTGCAGTGGCGTGTGCGAACGAGGGAGCTGAGAGGGATTGGGCGCGCTATCGCGAAAAGTGTGCGCCGTACCGGCTCTCTTTCGCTGGCCGCTCGCTCGCGTGTGATATCTATCTCGGACGGTTATAACCGTTATTTCACATCGATCCACGTATTTTGCTACTCCCGTGCTATAACCGTAATTTGCGAATAAAATATTCACTGCGTTCTAATAAACACAGCGCGACACATTGAAACTTGACATGAAGACAGAAACTCGCCACGATCGCGATCGAGTCGGGGATCCAAAAATTTCGCCGCCGCGTCACCCCGTCCGAAGGCAAAAATGTGGTCGAGGGTTAATTGGCAAGAGCCTGAGAAAGCTCCACTGTTGGTGGAGAGCGCGGCTTGTCAGTAATTTCATTTCCGTCGGCGAAAGGTTTACTCAGGAGAGTCTCCTTCGGTCTACCGAAACTCCCGGCTCATCGAAGCTACCGGGCTACGGTATATACGCACGATCTACCCCGGGGGTCGAAGGTTAAACGACTTTGCTCGGCCCACCCCCCGGGAGGCGAACGAGAAAGATATCTGAAGAGTCTCCGGCCAAGAGGATTCCCGTTCGGCGAGGCAACCGACAGCGAGGCGCCTCGAAGAAAACGCGAGGGAGAGAAGCCTGCCTTCGGTAAAGCCTCGAGCATCTTCAGCCCTTTCTCGCCCTGGAAATTCTAGTGAAAATCTCGTCTCAACTATATCCGATAGCATACTCGATCCTCCAGTACCAACCAGCCGGTTTTTTTCCTTTTTTTCATCCCTTATGCTTCGACCCTTTCGCCCGACTGACGTTTAAATCTCCACGTCGAGGGCCCTTCGGTCGTGTGGCGGCGAGAGCCTGCCCCGCTCACGGAAACTCGGCTATCCCCGCGCCACCCATCGCTTCGCCAGGGGATTCCAACTTTTTTCCAATCCACCATATCGGAAGATAAACCTTTCGGCAAATGGCCTCCGCTACGCCAAACGGGATGAATAAAAAGTAAACGAAAGAATATCAGAGACGAGAGACGAAATGAGGATCGAATTGGGACCTCGAATGACTCTTCCGGGCCCACTCATTGATCGGAGGTCAAATGTTTGTTAAATGTAAATATCTCCCTTTAACAGTGGTAACCGTAATGCTTTTTTCACATGGAAATAAAGTATATCACGAGACGAGGTAGCGTTTCGACGCTAAGTACTGAAAACAAAAAAAATGTTAGGCGAACGAAGGACGCTACCAAGTAGTTATACTCCAAAATGCCGGAATTATTTCTTTGCTTTACGTTATCTCACAAATGAATCATCGGATCGAAATGATAATAAGATTTTTACTATAGAATGTCTATCCACCCTTTCCAGTTCGCTTAATTCCGAACACATTCATTCGGTGGATTATTGTGCACGATGATCACGATCAGCAACCGATCGCGGTGGAATCAACTTCCACCTCCACATTCGCTGAGTGATTCAGCAGAATCTTTGTCTCCATCGCAGGTGAATCAGACACCAGATGGCTTGCTAAGCGAAGAGGCTTCCGCTAAAGATGCTGGGGCATGTGTTTCATCATTGGATGAAGAAACCTTAAAGCTCTTGGGCGATGATCCTGGAAAGGAAGATTCAGAGAAGTTTTCCTTGCAACCAGATTTGGCTTTGAGATGGCAAGGTTGGATGTCCGCTGGCCTCAAAAAAGAAATACTCAACGAATTATTTAAAAAGTATGGACTTTCGGGGAATTGTCCTTTGGACGCGCCAAAGTTCAATATCGAGATAGAGGCTTCGCTGTCTGAGGTGACGGCTAAGCGAGACAAACATTTTGTGAATTCACAAAAAAATATTGGCTCTGCTATGGTTGCATTGGGGTCAGCGATCACAATGTTGTTGGTGAACAATGACGAGTGCATCGATAGGCTGCAATTGATAGAATATCTGTGC
>JAPYZD010006709.1:0-11579 GCA_030522725.1 Ichneumoninae sp. B BG-2022a | reverse complement strand
TTTTTTCAGATTTTTACACCATCCAGAAGTACTTGCAATTTTCTCTTATTGTTGTCGAACTTATGCGAAGTCAGCGCGCAGCGAGACTCCCTCCTTAATACACTCTTCATTGAAATTAAAGTAAATTATTATAGTTAAAGTACTTTTATAATAAAATTCGAGTAAATTGTTTTCCAAAAAATTATTCCTAATATTTTTAATACACTGAACAGTAATTTTTCATCACAATTGCACATGAAATTTAATATCCCAGTTTTTGCGTAAAAACTTCCCGTCCGGTACTTTCAATTTCATACGGATTTTTTTTTACAGAGTCCGTGCGACATTTCACAATAAATTTTCTCCGCAGAAAATATCGCGACTTGCATCTCGAGATAAAAGAAAAAAGTGCTCGAGAAGATTCCAAGATTGCGGAGTCGACCGAACTCGTAAGGCGCAGCGCATCGAACGAACGAATCGCCAATGTCCATTTAATTTTTCGGCTACGAAGGATGAAGAAAAAGGACAATTCGAGTTATCTGCACCCAGAGAAAAAAATTATTTGACGGCCACCGTTTATATCTTTTAAGTAAAATGTTTATTTCATTTAAATAAATATTTATTTTAATTAAGTAAATAGTTACTTAAACGAAATAAATATTTATTTAGATCGAATACATATTTTACTTAAACCAAATAAACGGCGGCCGTCAAATAAATTATTTTTCTGGGTGTGCGGAAAAGAAACGAGGTCGAGGATCGACTTGGCAGCGTATCTATCGTGGTTCATCCGCGACAGAATTTGGGTCTGCATTACCGACCGACGGTAACGTTTCGGTTCGAATCGCGATTAGTTTCCGGGTCGGCGATCCACGTCGTTGGGGTTGGCCCAAAACAACTCGACGTAAACAAACCAACGAATCAATCAATTCCCGAAAGTTAGGCTCGCCACTTCGGGCAACTCCTTCGACCGCAAACGGTTAAATTCTCACCGGCGATAATTACTCCGGAGGGTTACGACCTTACGACCATTGATGAAGAAATCGTCCGATTGGCCACGAGGGCGCCACACTCGCCGAGTGCGTGCACGCGAACCGTAGCGTACGAGCTCACGCGATTCCGCCCATTCTACTATTTCCAGTGTAGAGACCCCTCGTGCTTCTGCACAATCACCGAGTACAGCACTTTTCGCTTATTTATAGAAGAAGCTGTAAAATAAGTTAAAAAATAATAATAACAAAAATAATGAGAAATAATATTTAACAAAAACAAATAAAATAATAAATACTAAAATCATTAAAAATTAATTTAAAAAAATGTAGAAGTTGTAAAATAAATTTAAAAATGCGATTTTTTTTTCGGCGTACTGGAAGTAGTCTAAAACGTCGAGAAATGCAATTTTTAGCTGGAGTTCGGATGTACGTGCGTGTATGAGAGAGATTTGCATAATCCAAAAAGGAACTCGTACAGGGTTTGTGATAGAAAGTCGCAACTCGTTACACGAGTGAAGCGGGCACGGCTCTTAACTCCGTGAAATTTTTCATGACGATTGAAGCCCGATTGAAGATTTCACGCGATTTTGAAATTTTTGTAAAAACTGTGATGTAGTTCCAACTTTCGTAAATTGTTGAGTTATCAACCTAAAATTGCACACGAATACGATACTTTTATCAAAGATCTTTGGTATCGAATTTGGCTGAAATCTATCCAAGCAGTCAGATTTCATGGGATTACGAATTATTTTTGAAAAGTTACTAGAAACGTTATAACGAACTAAATGAACGAACTAACACTGCACTGAGAATAAAAATGCTAGAACCAACCAAAAGTCGCAAGTGACATACGATCAAAGCTGTTATTTGCTTGGTAGGGGAGACCGGGCAAAATGGTACAGCGGGGCAAAACGGGACAGCGTGGGCAAAACTCAATTTTTCAATGATCTTTGGATGCCCCATTTTGTCCCAACGATACATCCGGATTTTCAAACCCGTTTTGCCTCACGTACCACCATCGCCACCATCCAAAAGTTCTTGGAGAATTGAGTTTTGTCACATTATCCCGTTTTGCCCTGGTGTACCATTTTGCCCCGCGTCCCCCTACAACCAAAGCATTGTTTTGTTGAAAGATTATTCGCTTCAGTCGATTAAAAAAAAATTTATTCTACTGACCAAATAACGCCTTTGTTCGCGTGTCACCGCTTCTCGGTTAATCCAATCACTTGTTTTCTCAGTATGTAAAATATCGCATTTACTCGCTATAAAACCTGAATAAATCACTCTGATATAAACCGGCAAAAAATCAATAAAAAAACAAAAAAGAAAAAAGGTCAAGAAACGAATGTCCGGTCGCCGGATCGAAATAATTGTCATAGCAAACAAACAAACTTTCGATTCTACAGACCCGATCGATTTCTTTTTCTTGACGCATCGACCGGTAAGAAGCGGCAAGGGCGCATCTCGCTCCGGACCGATTTCTTTTTTTTTTTTTTACAAAGCCGAGGGTGCTTTTCCATGGGTTCGTGTCGGTGGTCGTGGTTGCGATGGTACAAAAGACGGGGGAAGGGGAGTGAGACGGTTGGAAACGAACGTGAACGACGAGGGTTGAGGTCGGTCGATACCGGGCGTCGCGGCGCTCCGCACAGCCACCCCCGCGGGAGAGGCGTATGACCTCCGCGGCGCGAGAATGCACGGAAGGCCCGTGAGAGGGAGCGAACCGGAGAGAGAGATCCTGTCGGATAGTATAAGAGCCGGTGAATTCCCGGTTTCCATAGAAACACGAAAAGAGAGCTCTCGAGGAAGCGAGCGCCCCGGACCGCCAGGACCTTGCCGGCTTTAAAAAAAAAATAATAATAATAATAATTTTTTTTAATCTGTAGTTTCTACACGAGATTTTTTTGAAATATTGGCTCTTCGATCGTTTCTCGGCGTTTCGGGTTCCGTTTTTGAGCTCCGAGTTGTGGAGCCCAAATTCGGCTGCGCCACTTGCGGGTTTCGCAGTCTCGATTTTAGGTGCCTTTCCGCGACAGGGAAATCAGAGTGTTTGACGAAGGTCGAAAAAAAAAATATTCGATGCGTGAGCGAGCTCGTAAGGAGCTCTGGAGAAAATTAACGGCTCAAAGAGCCAAAACCCTTCGGGGTTAAAAAAATAAAATTCTGCATAGTTTTTTGGAAACTTGCACTGATAAAAAAATACGGTTGAATCAACTAAGATTCGGGCAGGGACGTTCAACTAAATATTTTGTTGGTACAGCTAAAAAATTTGTTAGTTCAACAATTTATTGGGTGATTTCACCAAAATATTTTTAAGTCATACAAATATTTTGTTCGGCCAAGTAAATATTTATTTGAACGTCTCTGACCGAATCTTAGTTGATTCAACCGTATTTTTTCATCAGTGTGGCGTTTAGATTTCCGTTTTTGACGTCTGAGTTCTGGACGTAAAATGCGGCTGCGCCATGTGCGCGGGTTTCGCGGACTTTCAATTTTAGTTGCCTTTTCGCGATAGGGAAATTTTGTGGTGTTCGTCGGGGATCGAAAAAACTTTTATTTCACTCGGTGCGTAAAATGCGGTTTTACGCACGCTTCGCGTGCGTGCAACCGCGTTTTCGCACCTTGTGAAATAAAATTTCGTACGATACTCGTGCATAAAACGTTTTCTGAAAAAGTTTTATCGCACTAGTATCGTAATGTACTATTATGCGTGCGCGAGCTTGAAAAGAGCTGTTGAGAAAACGAGCGGCCAAAAGACCTGCGGAGCTTTAAAAGAAAAAAAAAAATCTGTATAGGTTTTTTGGAATTTGGCTCTTAGATCGTTTCGCGGCGTTTCAGTTTTTGTTTTTGACGTCTGAGTTGGGGACGTCAAATTCGGCTGGGCCACGTGCGGGTTTCGCAGACTCTCGATTTTGCGTGCCTCTCCGCGACAGGGGATTTGGGGTGTCCGACGGGGATGGGAAAAAAATTGAATGCGTGCGCGAGCTCGAAAATAGAAGGGCTGCCAGATATCGCTGCGGGCTTTGGCGTTTATGCTATATCGCCCACGTGCGAGGCCGCACGACGATCGCGACGGGGAGAGAACTCCCGACAGGACGATAAATAATCGAGTAAATTAATCGGACGTGACGAAGCTATATGTCGGTGTACACCTTTCCTCACAGCCACTCCTTTCTCGGACCCCTGCGGATGTTGCAATTTTTAATTGTTAATTTTTTTTTGTTTTGTTTTTTTTTTATAATGACTTCGATATTTTTAAAAATTTATTTTAAGATCGGCGTTACTTGTAAGGTGTATTCGAAACGGAAGGCTATGTCTCGTTATACATTTCATCGCAGCCACTCCTTTCTGGGACCTCAGATGTTGCAATTTTTTTCTGTTATTATTAATATTATTATAATTTTTTTGTATAAAGCCTGGAATATTAAAAAAAATTCATTTCAAGGTCGAAGTTACTTGTACGGTGCATCCACGACGGAAGGTCATATCTCGTTACACATTTCATCGCAGCCACTCCTTTCTCGGACCTCAGATGTGGCCATTTTTTAATGTTATTATTATTATTATTATTATTTTTATAATGACTTGAATATTTTTAAAAATTAATTTCAAGGTCGAAGTTACTTGTACGGCGCATCCACGACGAAAGGTCATATCTCGTTATACATTTCCTCGCAGACACTGCTTTCTTGGACCGCTGCGGATGTTGCAATTTTTTATTGTTAATTCATTTTTACTTTTTATAATGACTTGAATATTTTTAAAACCCTGCAAAATGTGCAAAAACCGACAGAACGGGCTGTCTCGTTATACATTTCCTCGCAGCCACTCTTCTCTCGACCTTCTGCAGATGTATCAATTTTTAATAATATCTATATTTTTTAAATTATAACGACTGGGATATTTTTAAAATTAATTTTAAGTTCGAAGTTGCTCGTGCAGCGCATCAACGTTACAAGGCTCGTAAAACGAGACACGTCTCGTTACACGTTTCCAGCCACTCCTTTCTCGCGCCTCCGCCGACGTCCCAATTTTTTTTTTTTTTTTTTTTACAAAATTTTATTTCAATTTCTTTTTTCATAGCGACCGGAATATTACCAACCATTAATTTTAAGTTCGGAGTTAACTCGCACGGTGCGCGAACCTCGGAGAAGGTCCGCTACGGTTCTTTCCTCAAGTTTGCGAACCGAGACACGGTATATCGCTAGATACAATCCCACGCGAACAAGTTTCGCAGTTCATTGATACCCGCGGAACGAGTGCGAGTGCGCGTGGTAGGTAAAGCGAATCCGACCCACGCCCAAGCCGTATCCTCCGCGTCGTGTCCACGCTTATTTCCTTTCCTTTTTTACATTTCGTATTTTTTTCTTTTTTTTTTTTGTCCACTTTCGAGAGTCTAGACTCTCATGAAACTCATCCAGGATCCGGCTTCCTTAACCATTCCCGGTAATTTTAACTCGGTCCACCGTGGCATGTTTGTCGAGTTATTTTTAACATGCATCCAGTCCGGCAGCGCCGCGCAACTTTCGATTATTCGCTCTCATTTCTCTGTCCCTTTCTCTCCTTGCCCTCGAAGCGTTCAATTCCACGGTTGCCGGCACGAGTGTCACGATTCTCGAACCCTCGCGCACTCGCAAACACACATAAGCCGGATGAAGCCGGAACTCGCGAAGAAGGATGCGAGGACTCGAGTTCAATATAAAAATTACGTCTGATAAGTTCGAAGCGAAGTAACGCGCGAGGATTGAGGCTCCGCTTGACGATCGAGGGTTTTCTGGTCGAAGCACTGGGCCATTACCGGCCCAGTACCGGCCCAGAGCCGGGCCGGTGTTCGCCCAGCGTCGGCCAGTGCCGGGCCTTTGTCTCATTCCGACTCGGGTCAACGGTCTGCGAGGTTGAAGAACGGTCGATAAAAAAAAAGAAAAAAAATACATGGTGAGACAAAGTTCATGTTCAAAATGGGCATAAGTGAATAAAGATAATTATATATACGAAATGTGCAGGAGCAAGAGTTGCAGGGACGAGCGCAGCGGCAATCGTCCTGTCCTTTGAGCCAGAACCGCCCGCGCATTCCATCGTGATGACTCCGGACGGTAGAACCGCGAGCCCACTTTGTGCGTGACGTAGGTGAAACCAAAGCGGAATCGCGCCCGCGAGATCTGCAGAAGCGGAACGAGCGAGACTTTCCTGGAGAGGATGAAGAAGAAGAAGAAGAAGAAGACAAGGGGCTCGGAATACCCCGGAGACTCGGGGACGACTTATAAGGACACTAAAACTCGGTCCATGCCAGGTAGGAGGAAGAAGCCGGATAACCGGCTGCTCCATCTACGGACGCTCGGGGTCCGTCCGGCTTGCCTACTCTACGCACGGATGAACACCGGAGGGAATCTTGATCCGCTGATGACCCAAGTGTCGCGAAGTGCAGTGCGACTCCTGATCCGACGCTCGATTGGTAGATTTTTTTTAGAAGGCTAATTATTGTCTTTCGGGGCAAAAACGGAGAAAGGGTAACAATTTCGAGAGTAAAAGCGTCCAAGCGTTTCCAAGCGTCCGTTCGGCTTGCGGACGCTACGCACGGATGAATACCAGAGGGAATCTGGATCCGCTGATGACCCAACTGTCGCGAAGTGCAGTGCGATTCCTCATCCGATGCCCGATTGGTAGATTTTTTTTTAGAAGCCTAAATTAAATATTGTCTTTATATATATATATAATAATAAATAAAAATTATTGTCTTTCGGAGCATGAACGGAAAAAGGGTAACAATTTTGAGCGTCAAATCCAAACGTTCAAATTACAATTTGGGAGTTAAATCCAAGCGTCCGTCCGGCTTGCGGACGAACACCGGAGGGAATCTTGACCCACGGATGACCCACCTGTCGCGAAGTGCACTGCAATTCCTGATCCGATGCTCGATTGTCCGATGTTGTTTCGTCGATTTTTTTGGGAAGAGTAATCAATTATCCTTCGGAGTAAAAAGGAAAAAGACAACAATTTAAAAACTAAAATCCAAGGTTCACCCGGCTAGCCAACTCCACGCACCGAAGAGCACCGTGGAACATCTTGATTCGCGGATGACCCGACTATCGCAGAGACCGATGCAATTTCTGATCCAATTCTCGATTGTTCAACGTGTATTGTATATCCTCTTTTTTGTCCGAAGGCTAATTTATCGTCTTCTGGGGTAAAAAAAAGGACAACGATTTTGGGACATAAATCCAAGCGGTACCGGAGAAGCACTCCTAAGTCGATAACGAGTCGAGGGGGAGACGCTCGACGGAAATTTGAACATCGTTAAAGTTCCATTGACCCGAGATACGCCGACGCTCTCTTCATCTTCCTCTTCCTCCGCTTCTTCGCCGAAGACGACGAAAACGAATAGAACGAGATAGGCCAAAAGGACTTGACGGAGTACGTCGTTTCTGAGTCTCGTATTCCTGTCGTCTCCGAGAAACAGCACTCGCGTGTATGCACTCTCCGAGCCGCGAGCGTTATCTCGAAAGAGCGTCGTTCAACACGCGGCATGCCGGGGAAGAGGCAAAACCTTCGCCGCGAAAAGAAAAAGAAAGAACGAGAAGAAATGGGGAGAGACCGGCAGCAGCGCAAAACAAGACGTCCACGGGACGAGCCGCAGCCCCAGAAGGAACAGGAAGATCCCAGTGAGCGACGGAGCGAAGCTGAAGGATGCGAGAACGAACGGGGAAGGGCGGAAGAAAAAAATGAAAGAAGAAATAAGAAACTAGAGGCCGAAAATACATCGCTCGTGTAACGGTCGGCTCGCCGGGCGAGAGATGGCGCGAATACGAGATGACTCGACCGTCCGGAGATCGGCTTTTATTTTCGGACGCGAATATTACCGCCGCGCAACTTTTCGCGAGACAACAAACGAAGAATCTGAACACTGCGACTGAAAATCAATTTTATTTCACTCGGTGCGAGAATTGAGGCTTTGCGTGCGTAAAACGACCATTTTCACACCTTGTGAAATAAAATTTTGTACTATACTTGTGCGAAAACAGTTTCCTTAACTCGCTTGATTGCAACACTCGCCACAATCGTCAGCATTTTTTTCGCACTAGTATCGTAATGTACTATTTTGTAACATATGCACAAAAAGTCCTCCTTTTCGCGGCTGGAACGCCTGGCGAAAATCTCATTTAGTGAGGCGTGCGAGAAAAACACTGCACATGCGCAAATCACACCAGTTACTTTATCGCACACTTTCGTCGCGCTCGAGGCATAAAAAGACGTAGTTTTTGTGTATTTCTTACAAAAAGTAGGATGCGATACTTGTACCAAAAAGGTAAAACTCGCCTTCAGCTCGTGCCGCGAACTTCACACTCTTCATCTAAAGTCCGCTTTTTCGCACTAGTATCGTAATAGTATATTTCGATACTAGAGGCCAAAACGAGCGATTTTTGCGCACTGGTGAAGGCATTTTGCGCACCGGTGAAAGTATTTTGCGCATCGCATTTGCGTATCGTGCGGGAATCAGCCATTTTGCATGCCTGTGAATAGTGCGCAAACGAGGATTTTGCAAGCATGAGTAAAGAAAATTACTATTTTGTAACGCGTGCACATAAAGTTTCGTTTTTCGTGCCTGTAACGAGTGGGGAAAGGAGCGCTTTTTAGTAAGGCGTGCGAGAAAAACACTGCGCATGCGCAAATCATACCAGTTACTTTTCCGCACGCTTCCATCGCGCTGGAGGCATAAAAAGAGGTAGTTTTTGTGCATTTCTTACAAAAAGTAGGATGCGATACTTGTACCAAAAAGGCAAAACTCGCCTTCCATCGCGCTGGAGGCATAAAAAGAGGTAGTTTTTGTGCATTTCTTACAAAAAGTAGGATGCGATACTTGTACCAAAAAGGCAAAACTCGCCTTCAGCTCGTGCCGCAAATTTTACAGCTTTCATCTAAAGCTCGTTTTTTCGCACTAGTATCGGAAATTCCTATTTTGTAACGCGTGCACATAAAGTCTCGTTTTTCGTGCCTGTAGTGGGGAAAGGAGCGCTTTTTAGTAAGGCGTGCGAGAAAAATATTGTGCATGCGCGAATCACACTAGTTACTTTTTTCGCACAGATAAAAAGGGGTAGTTTTTGTAAATTTCTTATAAAAAAAGTAGTATGTGATACTTGTCTAAAAAGTTCACTTCATAGTACGTCACCTCATGAGGCCAATTTCAAAACCTTCGCCGAAAGTCCACTTTTTCGCACTAGTATAATAAAGTATTAATTTCCTTGTTGTTGTTCGGTATCTTGTCGGTCGACCACGGATCCAGCCAGCTGCTCCGTGACTCCATTCACGCTGCGTTTATTGCGAAGGAAAAGTATCAAAGATCGGTTCGAATAGTTCGACAGGCTGCAAACAGCGGTTTGTAAATAGATCGGTAGCGAGACGAATGGATAGTCAGCTGACGCGTGGCTGGCTACGAAGGGTTCGATCGCGAGAGACGAAGGGGCCGCAACAGCCTCTATACAGGCCGTTGATGCCTCTGCTTTTGGTATATATTCCTCATCGAGCGGGCATATGGGCTGTCGGAATGGCGGCAGCGAGGCTTTGTAATTGATGGGGTGCTGCGGGCAGAATGGAGCCCCGCGATGAATTAGTTTGGCGAGGGTGGTGAACACACACATATAAATAATGGATCCCGATATCAGCCTTCGGCCCCGAGCTTCGACGACCGATCGGTCCGCGCGTCCAACTGTCGTCATTTTTTTCCCTAGTCACTTAACCGAAGTGTCCAAAACTCCGAGTACATAAAAAATATATATGTACTTAATAACTTCCTCATATTGGACGCTATCGGCATTTTTGTGCCCTTAAAGGAAAATTTCTGTTATGTGTCGTTTTGTTGAAGTGTCTAATCCATTTTCTCCTCATTACTTGTTTCACTCACGGATAAATTTAAATAATATCGGAATCCAATAAAATGTAAATAGTCAGACCAATTTGCGCCATTTTAAACTATGTAAATATCTCACACACGCGCGTATGAAAGAGCGGGGCAAAATGGGGCAGTGGGGCAAAACGCCATATTCCAATCATTTTTGCATAGGACAATGGGGCAAAATGGGACATCGAAAAATGATTGGAAACTTGCGTTTTGGTCACAGTCCCTATTCGCCCCACTGTCCCATTTTGCCCCGCTCTACTCTACATCCGGACGTCATCTAAAAATCGCATTTCTCGGTTTAGACTATTTACAGTTTGTTGTCAATAAAATCCCAATTTTTTTAACGCAAATATAGCTGTCTCTGAAGAAGCAAACATTTAATGAAAAAAGGCAGCCTCAAACTGTTAATGTACAAAAAGATTGGACGTGGTATCTGAAAAGTTTTCCGAGCGTCTCGAATGCGGGCACGCGAGAACCAGCTGCTTCCTGTCCCGCCTTAATATTGACACTTGTTCGTTCCGGCCGACAATGCCTCGTCGGGGTTTTTTCATCAAAATTTTTGTGTCCTCTCGACCCACGCGGATCTCGAGAGTTTTCGAATATATTGAATAAAAATGGAAATTAAACTCACCCTGTTCGGTTGAACGTGCCAGCTTCTGCGTTTTCCATGACGCTGAAGACCCTCCTCGGATATGTTTAGATCGGCTTTGCTACCGCCCAAACATCCTCCATTGTCGTATTGGCCGACCAGAAGCCTCAGTCTGTTCCCCGGACAGATACCCTGTCGAAGATAGCAACAACATTGTCACTCACTATTGCGACACTGTGTCGGTAACGAGAACTGCAATCAATTATTTTTCAAGCATCTCGACATTTTTTCATTTTTATTTTTACATTTATTCCTCGAAGAAAATGGATTGCAGTTTTTGTTACCGACCGAGCGACGGTAAATACGCTGTTAGAAAAATATAAATAAAAAAGTCGAAATTCTTGGAAAAACTTGATTACAGTTCTTGTTACCGGTAACAAAAACTGCAATCAATTTTTTAAAAAAGAATTTCGACTATTTTATTTATATTTTTCCATTCATTTATTCCTCGAAGAAAAATGTATTGCATTTTTTGTTACCGACCGAGCGACGGTAAATACGCTGTTAGAAAAATATAAATAAGAAAGTCGAAATTCTTGGAAAAACTTGATTACAGTTCTTCATACCGGTAACAAGAACTGCAATCAATTTTTTTCCGAGAATTTCGACTATTTTATTTATATTTTTCCATCTATTTATTCTTCGAAGAAAAATGTATTGCAGTTTTTGTTACCGATCGAGTGTCGGTAAATTACGCTGTTTAGATCGAATTATGAACGACCGCTTAGTGTATTACGTTCGTTTTATTGTAATTTCATATAATCCCATGATTCATGATCCCGTCTGGATGTCTCGCGGCTCGTGAGTTATTGCGTTAACCGTTGGCGAGCGCGAGGCGAGCTTCGCGTGAGCGCAATTTGTATGGAAATAGGTATGCAAATGGGGAAATAGTGGTGGAGGAGCTTCTACGCTTGATGGCAAGTGCACGCTCAACCCGCCGACACGACTATGGGGTATCGCCCCTTTCCTTTTGGTTTACAGGGTGAATCAGAATCGAGCAGAGATCGCAGACTCTATTCACGTATCCATCTGGGCGTCTGAGTCATTGACATCATTGCAAATATATATA
>JAPYZD010006708.1:0-10433 GCA_030522725.1 Ichneumoninae sp. B BG-2022a | reverse complement strand
TCGTCTCAACGATCAAAATGTTCCGCAAAAATGTACCTTTCAACTCCTTGTGCTTGTTTGCACTAATATTTTGTATTGTGTTGCCTAGCTGACGCGATCGGCACAGCCGAAAAATCACTTCTGCACTCGTGAATCACATTTGGTTTCGGCGAATTGGTATTTTTGAAAACTCAGCTGTGAGGTGATTGCATGGTCATAATGTGATGTCTATAATGTTGCTCACTTCATATCCGAGGCGTCCGATCATGCGCATCGTTACGCGGCCGTTTGTTACAATTGACCCGTGTTACTTTTGGCCCCGGTCTCCCCTACAGTGAAATTTTCGGTTAATCCTTACATATCGATAACTCCGCCCAACAAAGCCCTAGACGAATTTGTGCACTTTTTTTCGGCCAGTGTATTGATAAATTTTCTTTTTACTACCGACTGCCCGCTGGAGCAAACAGACGCGAGTTATGCGTTTCACTGCGATCCGCTGGCTTGACGACTTTTCGCAAGCGCCGGTAAACGTCGTAACGGCAAAAAATGACTTAACAGATTTTGGTATACTAGAACTTCAGAACCTGATTGATGATTGTGATAATATATTTAGGAGCGGAGGAACGAACTCACGCACATAAACCATTTTTAGAGAAATCCGGTTAAAAGTTCACATACGGATTTGGTAGGTATAATTTCAAGTGTACCTACCAAGTCCGTCCCATTTTCAAAGCGTTTGTGACCCGGCAGAGGACGCCTCCCGACTACAGTGAGAGATGAATAATAATTATAACGCATATAAATTATTTAAAAACAAATACATGTTATTGTAAACGTACAAATAAAAGTTATTATAATAATTGTATTATTATTATTACTGTTATAGTAAATGTCAATGGACAAAAAATAGAGGGAGCTTTGTGAAAATTAATATCTAATCATTAATTATTTAAAGCTTTTTATAAGATTTTTTAAAAGTTTTAATTTTTTTTTTGTACTTTTTTTGCGAGTATTTAAATAATAATAACAACTTACAGTCGGTAGTTTGAAAAAAAAAATTAGTTTGATATTTTTGCCGTAATATTTATCAACTAAACATTTTTCGGAACCGTGGAAACAAACAGTTTTTGGATCATTCAGCATAGATGTAAAGGAGGGACGTCGTCTCTCGTGCTCTCGAGACCAACATATTGAATTTTCGTTCATTCATTTTGTTAAAAGACTTTACTTTCTATTTAAGTATGGACAAAACCAATAAGTCGATCACACGAATGATTGAATCTGTCTTTCATTTTTCTTTTACACGACTGTACAACGAACGACGCGATTAATCCGTGACACGATCTCGCCGACAACCAGACGATTGGATAATGATCACGGGTATGCTTCTGGGCGCGGATACACCGGGAACCAGAGACGATATCCGGCGGCATGCATTTACGCAACGATACACCTCGCCGAAGCAGATATCTCGCGAGCGCGAATTCTCTCGTTTTCCGATAATTGCAAACTTCCCCGTTCCAAGCGACAATCCCGCCGGCGCCTTCCGATACGAAATCAAAGGTCAGCACTATTATTCTCGATAACAATCGCGCAACAGCGAGATTGCGGCTCACAAGCGAGATATGAATTATCGTCGATACGCCCTTAGCAACGTTTTCCGCTCCGAATGAATGCGCGCGTTTATATTTTTTTGTTACTTCGACACGCTTTTACCCTTTTTCAGGATACCAATCTACAAAAATTGCATCAGCAGAGATTGATAACTATCCCGCACGTAACAAAAGTATATTAAAAATATATTTTGGATATATAAAAAAATGTGCACTGTAAAAAAAATTTGTTTTAAAATTAATGAACAGGAAGCTTTTTTACATAAACCGTTTCTGAAATTTCAAACACATGTGCGTTGCAATTTACAAAATTTGTATTTTTCATTAAAATTTTTGTAAATTTCAAGCAAAAGATTTGTCATTTTAATATCTGGTATATTTATTTCACAAGCAAAGTACATTAGTGCATTAGTGCTTAATTAATATGAATAATGTTAGCCAATTTCAAGTTCCAGTACATTAAATTTACAATTAATTTTAACAGTGTAGCACATTTACATCTCTACCTCTCACAACTCTACCAAAATCTCTACCAGAATGAAATCAAAACTCTACCAGACTCGAATTAAAGCTCTACCGGAATGGAAATAGGGTACACCGGCCAATGAATAGACAGTTAAGCAGCCGAAAAACCAATGAATAGACAATTAAGCAGCCGAAAAACCAATGAATAGACATTTTATGCACATACTCTTATGGAAATTGTTCATTCATTGGCCGGATTTACCCTAAAACTCTACCGGAATGGAAATAAAACTCTACCGGAATACAAGGCTACATTTTAGCATTATATTCCAGTAGAGTTTTATTTCCATTCCGGTAGAATTTCATTTCAATTCCGGTAGAATTTCATTTCAATTCCTGTAGAATTTCATTTCAATTCCGGTAGAGTGTTATTTTGATTCTGATAGTTTTTTTTAACTTTCTGGTAGAGATTTTGGTAGAGTCCTAATACGGTTGAGTTGTAATACGGTAGCGTTGCGTGGTAGAGATGTAAATGTGCCAAAAATATGTTACAAACATATTTGTTCGGATTTATCCGTGGCGCCGAGATAATTGAAGAAACAGCGACGCCATTTTGGTGGCACAGTTGCACATGAGCCGAGCGCGAGAGGCTTTCGCACTAAACGACGGGTTGATGGATCGATCTTTTTTAGAGCTGGATCCAGACGCATTTTACGACGGGACCGACCTACGACCTTGTTAATTTGCTTGTTGATTTTCCACAAGGATGCCGCTACCCGCAGACAATTCGTAACTTCACTCCACTACTTTACGATCGGGCCTCTCACAATGCCAATTGATCTCTCGAGTAGATCGCGCCGAGCAAAACGCCCGAGGAGGAGAAATTCGCGAATGCCGAGTGCATGATTGAAGTGCAGCATACGACGAGTGCTCGTGCCGAAGGCGTACTCCAGTCACGAGTTAGCTCTCGTTAGTCGAGCCTCTTCCGCTCACTCCAATTGACCTTAACTTCGTAACCCCCTATTTTTCCAGCCTCGAGATCTCGCAAATCACCGCGTGCCATAAATCCGAACGACTCGAAACCGTTTATGAAAATAGTCGGTTGCATTTCTTACGTTCCGACCAATTGATTTTATTGACGAAAAGTATATCAATGGTGTGTTCGTCGGGCCGAATAGTGAGACCGTTTTGTCGTTCGCGATTGTGCCGCTTGATCCTCGCGATCGAAAACGGTAATTCATCCTTGCAGGGCGCGATAGACACCCCGGATTAGCCGGCATCCTATCAGGAAGCATTCGTAATGCTGATAATACGAACTCAGTCGGTAACAAATCGGTTCCCCAATCTTCTCCGCGATTATTAATATCTCGGACCAAAGGCAATTTGGTTTACGTAAGGCTGTACACAGATGAATGAAAACCTAACTTCCTCTTACGCAAAATATTAATAGTGGCAGAGAAAATAGGGAACCCGATTTGATACCGACTGAGTCGCGATTTTTTTTCACAGATGCTGGTATAAAAAAAATCTTCCTTTTTTCCTTCCCTATAGTTCCAAAACTGTCGATAGTATACACTCAGTATCGATATTTACCTCAGCGGAGTGATATTACACACCCGGAAAAAAATGTATTTGACGGCCACCGTCTATTTGGTTTAAGTAAAATATTTATTTCATTTAAATAAATATTTATTTTAACGAAATAAATATTTTACGAAATGCTGATACGAACTCAGTCGCTAACAAATCGGTTCCCCAATCTTCTCCGCGATTATTAATATCTCGGACCAAAGGCAATTTGGTTTACATTAGGCTACAGACATATGAATGAAAACCTAACTTCCTCTTGTCCAAAATATTAATAGTGGCGGAGAAAATAGGGAACCCGATTTGATTCCGACTAAGTCTGCATCACATGCAGACTCAGTCGCGATTTTTTTCACAGACGCTGGTATAAAAAAATCTTCGTTTTTTCCTTCCCTATAATTCCAAAACTGTCGATAATATACACTCAGTATCGATATTTACCTCAGCGGAGTTGATATTACACACCCAGAAAAAAATTTATTTCACCGCCACCGTTTGTTTGGTTTAAGTAAAACATTTATTTGATTTAAATAAATATTTATTTTAACGAAATAAATATTTTACGTAATGCTGATACGACCTCAGTCGGTAACAAATCGGTTCTCCCATCGTCTCCGCGACTATTAAAGTTTCGGACCAAAGGCAATTCAGTTTACGTAAGGCTGTACACAGATGAATGAAAACCTAACTTCCTCTTATCCAAAATATTAACAGTGGCGGAGAAAATAGGTAACCCGATTTATTACCGACTGAGTCTGCATCACGTGGCCTTGAGGCGATCTAAAACCGAGATTTCATTCACAGTCGCTGGTATAAAAAAACTTCGTTTTTTCCTTCCCTATAATTCCAAAACTGTCTGTTATTTTACTCACGACTCGATATTTTACACGAAAGCCCTTGCCTGAGTACAAAAAAGAAATATCGATTAAAATTCCGATAGGGTGGAAGCTCATTAATTTGTATCATGCATTACCGACTCGAACCTCGCGTGCGATATGTAAATCAAATTTCGTAATGGCGGGATGGAAAATTTTAGCCCGCTTCCCGGGTTCGCCCGCCGCCTTAAGGTAGTTTACGATAAAGTTAGGGTGATTGTAAGTCGTCGTTCGCCGTCGTCGCCTGGAGCGCACGTACGAGTGGGGAAACTGTAACATTGAGACGTTATAGTGACGAAACCCAAGGAGCCCTCTCTAACTGCGGTCTTGCGAGGCCCTAACAGGAGAATCTATACGGCAGCCTCGATCGGTGTCTAGCTACACGTAGATGAGGAGGAGGCGCCAGTGTCTAATGGACGAATGGTATGCGCCGTGCCAGCGAGCTAACGTTCCTTAGCGAATTGCTTTGAACTGTCCGCCAATTTGCATACGATTTGCACACTATAGCTCGTCGTTCATCCTCCCGTGTTGCGGTAGCACCTTCTTACACGTGGGGGATGGCCGCGGGGAAAAAGCTAATAACATCGCCATCCCCTCGTCCACTATCCACGAAACAAGCCCAGTCCTGGTGGCTACTCATGCAAACCCCCCGAAGCTCGTTAAAAATTCAATTCAATCGGACTTTCGTGTGCCGAAGTAATTCCGCTGCACTTCTGGGCCGCACGCGACTCTGCCGATACTGCTTTATCGTCGACGTACTTTTGGGCTGGTGTGCGTTTAGGGTTTCGGATGCAGGTACATGGAAGCGAACGTACAGCGTGACGATCAACCATGTTTCAAGTCACACGGCTATCGTTACCTTCGCAAATTGGATCGGTTCTTATTGATCACTTGCTGGCTGCTTCGATATTTTACCGGAAGCAAATTCTGGCAAATTTACTTTATCTTTATCACTCACGACTCTACCAGAAAATATATCTACCATATTACGACTCTACCGTATTAGAACTTTACCAAAATCTCTACTACTGAAGAAAAAAACTCTACCGGAATTTAAATAAAACTCTCCCGGAATTGAAATAAAACTCGCCCCGAATTGAAATAATTCCAGTAGAGTTATATTTCAATTCCGGGAGAATTTTATTTAAATTCCGGTAGAGTTTTATTTAAATTTCGGAAGTTTTATTTAAATTTCGGTAGTTTTATTTAAATTTCGGTAGTTTTATTTAAATTTCGGCAGAGTTTTTTTTCTTCAGTGGTAGAGATCTTGGTAGAGTTGTGAGTGGTAGAGATGTAAATGTGCCCAAATTCTCATGAATGGAAATTTGAATTAGTAAATATTTTTCTTGATTGTTTCGTAGATTATGTGTCAATATTAATTAATTACTTGAATCGAAGGTCGAGCACGTGTGTATGAGTACCGGAAGTCTCCTTTTGTCCGTTCACATTTGAACGATCATTTGAGACCGACAGTGTCGGAGAATGTTTTACTGCATCATACTGCAATCTGTTTCCATCTTCAACGCTGTTTCCAAGATATCTTCCTCGTAGAAAACTTTTCTGCCTTCGATATTGTTAGATTACATTGAGAATCGTGCTTGAATTTCAATGGAAGGGAAACGGTTTCAAAGGAATATAAATTACATGCAGAAGGGGTCTGCAGTAAAAAAAAGTAAGTGATAGCAATCAAAGGCATGGCAATCGAAGTATTATAACTATGCAATGGACGAGGAATTTCTCAAGACAGTAATTTTTTTCTACTAGTCTCACGCATTTTTTTTCAAGGCTATATTCAATTCTTGAATGCATAATTATATTCAAAGTACACCGCTATGTGCAATATAATACGTAACTAAATATTTCAACGCCAGCTTACGATGCCAATAAGGGCTTTTGTCGCCGTTCGTGAGAACGAGACGGCCGGGAGTTCCGCGCGAAGAAATCACCGAGAGGTAATAATACCAGGTGAAAAGAGAGTTTCGCTGATTTGAAAAGTTTTCCGGCGGCTAAAGCTACGACTGCGGAGTTTCGGGCAAGGAGCAAGGAACGAAGGGTTGTTTGCGCAGAATGCGGGAGAGGGTGTCGGTGACACAGAGATTCCACTACCTGTGGATTAATTAAGAATTGAGTGACGTTAATTGCATCGGGTGGGAACAATTAAAAAGACTCTCGAGGCGAAGAAAAACTAACCGAGACTCGAATTTTCAATCGCCAAAGTTCGATCCGCTCCGATCAATATTAAATTAAACTTAAAATTTAAGGAGGGTCTTAACTTCGAATTCTCTTTTTTAAGGTAGAAATGGGTAACATAAATAAAATTGTAAAAAATGTTGATACACTGAGATAAAAAAACTCGGATGGAACGAACATGGAAATACATGAGCGCTTGAGCCAACCGAATAAGGTTGGCTCAATGACGATTTAGGCGACTCAACCACCGTGAGGTTGAGTTAACGACATAAGCTTGACTTAACCTCGTGGTGAGGTTAAATGCGGCGAAACTGATGGTGAATTTGAATCAATCAACCTCAATTTGAACCAATCGACCTCATTGAGGTTATCAAATTGAGTCAACATCAATTTAAACCAATCGATCTCATTGAGGTTGAGCCAACCTCAATTTGAATCAATCGACCTCATTGAGGTTGAGTCAACCTCAATTTGAATCAATCGACCTCATTGAGGTTGAATCAACCTCAATTTGAATCAATCGACCTCACTGAGGTTGGCTCAGCCTCGATGAGATCTATTGATTCAAGTTCACCATGAGTTTCACTCTATTTAACCTCACCGAGAGGTTGAGCCAACCTCGTTAATTCAACCTCTCGGTGGTTGAGCCACCTAAATCGTCATTGAGCCAACCATATTTGTTTGGGTCAACCTTTCACGCATGTTCGCTCCATCCCCGATTTTTCTCTCAGTATAGAATCATTTCTGGTACCTTAATAATTTGGAGTTTTTAGAGTTTTTTTCGGCTTATTTACGATAAAATTCTCTCGAAACAAATGAAGAAGGTGAAAAGACACGGAGACTCCGGAGAATTCGAAGAAGCTACATCGATCGTACAAGTTCTCGCGACGTCTCTTGGATCAATGTATTCCCGCTACAGAACGTCATATTTCTCCGGGCACAGCGATGCCTGTCGCTCACCACCTAATGTCCCGTGAATCGTTGGGTTATTTGTCAAACGGGACAGGCGGGGTTGCCACCGGTGTACGGCCCGACACGTCGCAATGATGAAGAGGAGCCACTCTCACCTATCTCGATAGTATACACTCAGTATCGATATTTACCTCGGCGGAGTTGATATTACACAACCGGAAAAAAAGTTTATTTGACGGCCAACGTTTATTTTGTTTAAGCAAAATATTGGAAAATGAATATTTATTTTCACGGAATAAATATTTTACTTACACCAAATAAATGGTGGCCGTCAAACAAATTTTTTTTCCGGCTGCACGGTAAAGAGAATTCTGTAAATATTGAGTTGGTCAACTTTTGAGCTAACAAAACAAACCAACTTTTAAAAATATTTGGACATTGGGAACTTTGTTTATTAAGTCACGCCGCTGCCACCTATCAGTGATAGGTCAGTTCAGGTCTATGGATAGATGGATCAGTTTTATTCAGTGGTTTTTTTAACTCCAGTCTGAACGAATGTTCAGAAAAATGTCACTCTAACTTCCGTAAATGGTGACGCATGGACCAATTTTTTTTATTCGTACGTTTTTTACACAGGCTAGTTAAAAGTCGATATGCGCTCGAAATTTGAACCAAACTTTAAAAATGCATGATTCCTGCTTAAAAGATTTACAGAGGATTGCCAAAGCACCCGGCAAACCGCTTTAAGGGGGAATTGCGAGATGGTAGCAGAGGGGAAGATAAAGTTTTGGGTGTGGTCCGAAAGTTGAATCCAAACTATGATTAGAATCTTGCGAAATAATCCGTAGCCGGAGTCAAAATTATTCCGTATTTCGGTAGGCGGGTAGAACGCTGACTGGCCTAAAAGCGCCCAGGCAGTGTCGTAAGAAACTGCTTACACCGGGTAATAGCTCCCAGACACCAATGCGATAAATCTTGGTTTTATGCTCCCGGTGCAGTCGACGAGCTTAGAATTTGCCCTGGAGAATTCAATTCGCCCCGCTGATAAATCCCTCAAGTTCAATCCAGGACAGATGTAACGGATATGGCGACGTTTGTTAATGAATCATTAATAACCGTTGTCTTCTTTTCGTTACAATGACGACAGAACATGTTCATAGACAATTTTTTTTCGTGAATACAAAAAAATACATTTTGTTATTATTCAAACCACTTGAAAATTGGGGCCGACTAAACACGTATAGATTCATTTTACTCGATAATTTTTCCATTTTTGTGATCCTATTTACCTTTAAAATTTTGTTTACGTTCTTGGCGAAAACAGTTCTGTTTCTCTAAGAAAATGTAGATCGTTAATAATTTATCGTTGTGGCAGCAAAAATATTTGGCTGCTACAGCAAAATATTTGTGGCCGCACCAAAATATTTTGTTGTCCCTATTTTAACCGGGTAAGTGAATTGTGGTAACAAAATAAAATTCTTCTTGTGCAAACAATTTTTTTTTCTCCGTCTGTAATTCCATAAGAACTTAGCCAGAATGAAAAATCCAAGGCCATAATTTCTACAATAATCGAGCGAGCGAGAAAATCACCATAATCATTAATCGATTTCCACGAAAGCCAGGCCGCGCGGCTCGAGGCTCTTGTCGCACGCGAAAGGGCAAAACCACTCGAACGAGCTTTTGTAATTCCCCGGACATTCCGTGCGTGCGTGTCCTCGACCTAGACATGGGTGTGCCCGATGGATTTGCAGTGACCTCATCGTGGCTCAACCGAAGCACCCTCGAACCTTCTTGTAACCTTAACTTTCCGTCCTTCCGCCGTTCCCCCTATTCTACCCTGTCTGAAACGAGCCATCGACTTTCGTCGGGATTCTTTCCTCGATTTCGTATGCTCATAAATTTACATAGTCCAATCGAAGAGCTTTCTATTTCATAGAAAATGAAAAACAGCGCGCTTTGGAACTGTCGAATAAAATTCATTATTATTCTTCTCCGCTTTTGGCCTTTGATCTTGATATTACATTTTTTTTCAGCTCCCGAATGCATCGCTTCGGGGAACGCGGAATATTTTTGTATTTTAGTCTACAACAGAGATTGCATAGAAAAAAATCCACTTACAAAGCTCTTCGCAAATTGACGAGGAAGCATGAATTTTTTTGTTTCGAACCGGAGTTTACGAACGTGTCACGCTCGGCCTCTCGCGTTTGCCTCGTGAGTGCAATCACCCGGATGTCGCTATTTCATTTTCGTGCACGACATGTTACGATAGTAAAGTGACGTTTTATGTGCTTGTCATTTTTTTTTTATTTATTTATTTTTTTTTATTGCGACCGTTTTTCTCTTATAGATTGATGACATACAAATAAAAATAAAATTATCCCGTCTTTTATAAGCACTCGGCAATTGCAAAAATCCTCGTTGGATATCCCCTACATTATATGGGATTTATATCCAATGTAATGGTTCTTTTAATTGAGCTCCATCGGGCAGTTTATAGCAACCTATTTTATTTAATTCAATTAAATTCATTTAAATATCATAAATTATTTTCCGTGTGATGAGCGAAACATTCGTATCGTCGTTTTACACCCAGAAAAGAAATTAATTTGATGTCAACCATTCATTTGGTTCAAGTAAAGTATTTATTCGATTTGAATAAATATTTATTTAAATCAACTAAATATTTTACTTAAACCAAATAAACGGTGGTCGACAATAAACATTATTTTCTGGGTGTATCGCTGAAAATAGTTGATTTTTTTTTATAGAACAAAAATCAACGATTACTTAAAAATCTGAAAAAATTCATACG
>JAPYZD010006706.1:0-13894 GCA_030522725.1 Ichneumoninae sp. B BG-2022a | reverse complement strand
CGGTATGAAATTGTACGAATTCAGAGTAGAATTGAAACAACGTTTTTACTTCATTGGCAGCCCGCAAGCAAATTTTACTTGATTCAATGACATTTTTTTCTCTGTGTATATACATATACATGTGCAGTCACATCACGGCGCCACGGAAATGTCCGCCTTTCATAAAATAGAAACTTAATATTGCATTTATCCGTAGTACGGATGGATCGTTAGTTTTTAAATCTTACTCGATCTTGAAAAATAAAAAAAATGAATTTCGCAACGATGTCGATAATCGGCGTAGAACTTGTGAAATTCGACTTTGCGGTCGTCGATTTTGCAAGCGAATGTTAATTATTTTCGGAGTAACGCGCGATTTGACATTGCGAACGCGTGATTCCGCGAAGATACGTACGCGACACTTTCTCGTCATCCTTTGGCTGTAATACTATCGGCGAATAAACCGAACACGTTCATCGGGTGGCTCGCGTGGCTCAGCTTTCTCATAAATTCCTGCGTAAAGCATGCACGCCGCGGTATATTAAAACGGGCCTCGGTGCTCGGGCGCGTTGGTGGCGGCGCTCGCTGAATCGTCTACGTGGGTGCAGCTGCTGGATACCGTCCGACGCGCTGCTTCCACTATAAACCATACATATAAAGCCTTACAAGAAACCACCCAGCTACCGACGCGCGATCGAGTGAAACTGCGCTATCCTTGTGGAACTCGTGCCCCCGATTCGCATCCGGCCAACGCCGTCGATACAACACGGGACCGAGTCTATCGCACCTCAAACCCTCGCCCTATCCCACAATTAAGCGGCGATGTTGCACAAATGTGCGAGAGGAGTGTCCTTCCTATGTCGAACGCTTCCTATTTTATTATTATCGTAATATTCCAATTTTTTTATTTTTTAATTTGGTAATTATTTGAATGTATGTAAGAATGTGTTTATTCGCTCTTAAAGTAGTAATTGCACAATGACTGACGCCGCCTAAGTTCGAGAGAAAAAAGACAAAGATTACAAAGACTTCTCGATGAGAAAAAAATCTGAAAAAATGCTAGCATATAAAAGGTGCTAAAAAGATTGTTTGGGCATAATAATAATTTCAGAATGTTCATAACAAACTACGGAAAAAAAAATTGTGCGACAAATTACCCGGCAACCAAATTGTTTTTTATTACGAAAATGATTTGTTAATTTTTCTGAATACGTATGATCGAGAAGTGTTTGTAATTCTCTTTTATTCCTCTCACACTTAGGCGGCGTCAGTCATTGCGCTAGTACTACCTTAAGAATATAATTATTCGTTAATCATAAACACACGCATTTTACATAGATTGATAACAAAATGGAAAATTGCGTTTACCGAGTTATTGTCGCAGCTTAGCAGCAAGTCTGGAATAAGTAATGCTTTCTTAGTGGTATAAATAAAATTTGTCGATTATTACATTTTTTTATTTTTCACTTTTGTATTTTTTACATTAAAAAATGTACACATTTTTGTAATAGATTTATATTAAGCTACATGTTTCCGTCAAAATGGAAAACTGTAAAAAGCTTCTCCACATATCGTCGGAATAGCTCCGATGACTTAATAGAGCCAGCTAATTGCACACTCCTATAGTAATTGAATTATATTAATCCGCGAAGGAAATATTCGTTAATCATACACACGCGCATTTTAGGTCCGTTGATAACAAAATGGAAAATTTCATTTACCGAGTAACTGTCGCAGCTTAGCAGCAAGCCTGACGTGTGATTTACCGGACGTGCCCGGAATAAGTAATGCTTTCTTAGTGGCATAGCTAAAATTTGTCAATTATTTAATATTTTTATTCTTCAACTGTTTATTTTTTACATTAAAAAAATGTAAACATTTTGTAATAGATTTTTTTTAGCGAGATGTTTCGGTCGAAATGGAAATCTGTAAACAGCTTCTCAACATATCGTCGGAACAGCTCCGACGACTTAATAGACCCCGGTAATTGCACACTCCTATAAGAATTGAATTATATTAATATCCGCGAAGGTAATACACAGTACTGTGTTATTGTGAGATGAATAAGACTCCCGGTGCGCCGTCCGTCCGATGCCGGCTCGAGTCGGAATCCTCGAGGTGAGACCGGCTCGATTTACCTCTCACCTGCCATTTCCATCGCGGCAACAATCGTCTCGAATATAACCGTGTACTTCGCCGACGGCCACCTGTTAGTCGCGGTTCGAGCCTCCAAGGATCTCAATGATTATTGTCGGCTCGTGCTTTGAAAAGAATTGTATGAATTTCTTTAAAAGCCTAAAATTATTTTGTTTATGGTAAATGTCAAAAAAAATGATCGGTAAGGTCGCATCGGCTTGCGATTCTCACGATTTTTTTTTCATCCCCCCACGAATTTTTTTTCTAAATTCAGTCTTAGTGCGGAATTTTGATATTTCATGTCAGCGACTGAACATAATTATGTTCACGAACATATCCGGAATTTGACGAGGATCGTTGGGCAGCTTCAGTGAATTATTTCTACACGAATTATATTTTGTACATATATATACTAGTGCTTCCGGTAGCTCGCGCTTTCGCATGAGGAGTCTCCAAAAAACTTAAAATAATCAAAACCTGAACAGACGTCCAAGGGGACTTCGAATAATAAGCCCCCTCCTCGATACATACCCTTATCCTATTCGTCCTCCCTATAAGGGAGATAAAGGGGACTTAGAATATTTCGGGCTGCAGGGCAACCCAAGGCCGACTTGGGAGGGGGGGGCTTAGCTTCATCGAATGGGGAGAGGCTCTGTGTATCATGAAGCCGACATTTTTCCCTTACGATAAAGAGCAAAAGGGTCCCCCTTCGTAAAAGAGACGTCTCTCTCCATATAGTGAAAATGAGTGCCCCCCCCCCCCCCCAAACAAAGGCTGAAATATTCCAAGTCCCCCTTGGGGGGGCCAAAAATTTCGAGGCCCGTTGGGGGGGGGGGGGGGGGGGTGTCAAGAAGGAAAGAGAAGTGGATCGAGGGGGCCGATAATTCTAAGACCACCTGGGCTCCTACACGACCTTGGATTATTTTAAGTCTTTTGGAGAGTCTTCAAGTGTGCGCGATGCACGCTAGTCACCTGAAGCACGAGCATTGATTGATATATTAGTGCAGTACAGACAGGTCTATATACCTATCGCCCAGCCGGGCTATAGGTCTATATACCTATAGCACAGCTCAGCGATTACCCGAACTACTTGAAGTACTTGAAGTGCGCGCTGGGTAGTTGAGTACTGACGTATTGAGTATTGACAGAATTAAATTGCTGAGTGTCTGAGTACTGGTCACTGACTCAGAACACTGAAAGAAGGATCTATTAAATATGACTATATCGCTTGAGAGATATTAGCACATAGCACAGAGCACATAGTAGTTGGAAACTGGGGCGCCACCTATGGTAGGAAGTACCGGATTTCTTAGAATTTTTCGGAGATATTATGGTAAAATTTCTTGGAAATTCTGAGACTATGTCTCAGAATTTCCCAGAACTTCGAGGAAACTAGGGCGCCACCTATGATAGGTGGCGCCCTAGTTCCCTACCACTATGTGCTATGGTAATTTTTCTTAGATGATCTGCAGTTTTTACTAGATCCTTCTCTAAGTGTACTTGATACTTGAATACGTACTTCCGGTACTTACTGTATGTATACACCCAACTCTGATACATACATGGATAAATGTATGCTATATATGGACAGATATATAATTTACGTACTTGCGTTCCACGTATTCAGAGGTGGAAGCGCATGAATCGCTGTAGGGATAAGTGATGGCAGTTAAACCACGTGCGGTTGCAATTCATATTATTCGCCATAGATCTACCGATGAATTACAACATCGGTTTTACGATCTGGGAAATTAGCGTCGAACTGGAGGACAGGCTCTCACAGTCCGCGCGCAGGGAAACGATGAATGATTTTCAACGGGTTTTCCCATTATACTGTAGATAGCATATATATATATATGTCTACTACCTACGTATATGTCGAAACTAAACAAAAGTAATTGAACGAGGGATAATTGAAGCTCTTCGAGCGGTGTAACGAATCTCCGGGAACTGGGAAAGTTAATGCCGCTAAGAAACATAAGGAAAGTGACGCCCGGAGACACGATCGGTTAATAGCTTTCACGATTTGCTAATACTTTTACACGCGTTGGTTCCATCGATTTTTTTACAAATATCACTGTGAGAACAATTACTCTGCTACTTCCGGGACACTATTGGTAAAAATGAGAAACCAATTAATTTTTTTTTATAAAAAAAATTCAAAGGCGAAAATGAACTGAACTACACCCAGAAAAAAAATTTATTTGACGGCCACCGTTTATTAAGATCGAGAAAAATATTTGTTTGATTTAAATAAATAATTATTGAAATTAAGTAAATAGTTACTGAAATGAAATAAATATTTGTTTAAATCAAATAAATATTTTACTTAATCTTAATAAACGGTGGCCGCCAAATAAATTTTTTTTCTGGGTGTAAAAATCTTCTCTTTTTCTCTCAATGAACTCAACGAGGAGATAACGAAAGTTACGCTCGGACAAGCGATTCCTCGATCTAGAGATATATTTTCCCTTTTCGATTTCTCGTGACGTCGAATTCCACGAGTGACACATTTTTTTTTTTTATTTTAATTTCATTTTTTCTCTTCGATGACCCAGAAATAAAATTTTAGAAATCAGGAGATGATTCGAGAGTAACCGCGCGCCGAACGGCTGTGCTATAGGTCGTCGGAAATATGCGACCTGTGGATACGTTTAAATCTCCTTCTCTCCCGTACGACAGCGTGCGGTATAACCACGTAAATTATTCAAGATAGAAAGCGTTTTCACCGAGTATCCTATACACGGGTGGACACGCGCGAGAAGATCCGTCTCCGCCGAGATCGGCGGCGATTAAGCGCGCATAGAAATATTTCTACCTTTATTTGTCACCTAACCCTTTTTTCTTCGTTCAGGTGGTTCTTCGCGAATAGTGTTCACTTCGCATAAGTTTCAGAGAAATGAGAGGGAACTGCAAACTCTTCTCAATGGTATAAAAATCTCAAAAAATCAAGCGCATTAAAGTTGCTGAAAATATTAATTTTGCATAATAATAATTCGAAAACGTTGTTAACAGTTTGATGAAAAATTTAATTGTTCAGCAAATCTCCTGGAAACGCAACTTTTTTTTATGAAAATGATTCGTTCACTTTTTTGAATACGTATGAATTTTTTCAGATTTCTAAATTCACTCTGAATTTTGTGACTTTCTGCACATTTTTCGCATATCAAAAAAATTTTAGTGAATTAAAAAATCAGAAAGAATTCTCACGTATTCAGAAAAGTGAACGAATCATTTTCTTAAGAAAAAACGTAGGTTTCCGAGAGATTTGTTGAACAATTTTATTTTTCATCAACTTGTTAATAACATTTTGGAATTATTATTGTACAAAATTAATCTTTTCAGCATCTTTAATATGCTTGATTTTTTTCAGATTTTCATACCATCCAAAAGTGTTTGAAATTTCCTCTCATATCTCTGAAACTTATGCGAAGTGAACACGATTCGCAAGGACTACCTTAACCGGTTGAACGGACGATCGTCACCCGACCATCGATCTTCGAGATTAAATTTTCTGCATACCTGAGACACCGTCGTCATTCCATAAAACCCCATTTCCGAGCCGCCCTTCGACAATTCTAAAACTTTTGTGGAATTCCCGGGAACGAACGATTAAAGACACAATTGCCAAAACTACTCCCCGCTGCGGCGTCTCTTGGAGCTCTCGGTATTTTTGAAAGATAAGCCTCCGTATCGTTCGCCAGGATCATCGTCGAATAAAAACCCCTTTACTGGTCCGCAGCCGAAAAAGAACCACCCACGCGCTGCTGGTTTAACGCTCGACGATAAACGCACACTATAAATTTGCGAGATTTATTTTCAACACAGAGCAGAAAGATTTCTAAAATAATAATTGAATTAAATTCACATTAAAAATAATATGAAATATTATAACGAAAGGATATCCACTTCGTAGTAAAGTAGGAAACCATTAAGACACTCTCGTAGATACTCTCGATGAAATTAATTCCATTTCATGAGGTAAAATTCAATCATTAGAAACTTAAGCCTATAGAATGGAGTAAATTTCATCTGAGCTATCCATCTGAGTTCAACGATTAGAAAAAGAAATTAATTCCATTCAATGAACTAAAATTCAAGCATAAAAAAAATTAGCCCGCAGAATGGAATAAATTCCATTCAATGAGCTAAAATTCGACCATTAGAAAATTTCGTCAGTAAAATGTAATAAATTGCATTCCATGAGCTAAAATTCAAGGTTTAAAAAATGTGCCCCTCAGAATGTAATAAATTCAATTCCACGAGCTAAAATCCAACAATTAAAAAAATTGATTAGTAGAATGGCAAAAGAATAAAGTACAATAGATGGGAGGGCGTAGAGGGTGCGAGCCACATCAACCGCTACAAACATTTAGCAATAAAAAAGGAGTGGAGTGAAAATGGAGAGAACACCGTCTATGAACTCAATTTTGGAATGTTGTCTCTTCTAGCTCGCTGAAACATTATAAATGCAAAACTTTCGCAAGTATCGCAATAAAGGTTTTAAATAATAAAATTGATATTTGGGAAAGTTCGATGGACCACGGTGCAACCCACTGGCACGAATACCGTTTCCTATTTTTATAATAATGACCACAAAAGCGCGTCACCAGCGTGGCATAGGTGCGAGATTCCATCCGCTCGTGCATCCCCCTCCTATCTCTACGTTCTCATGAATGGAACGTTATCCTGTTGTGTTTCATGCGCCATTCCGCTATCTTGCATCTCGTGTTTATTTATTTTTTCCATTTTTTTTCCTCCTCATCAGCGCAGTTTGCACGTATCAGTAAATCCCGAAGGGTCGTCACGTGCGGCATCGCGATATAGTACAACATACGTTATGCCGTACGTGTGCGAAAGATATAACCGGGACGGGGGGACGAGGGGAGTTCGTGCTTCGAGCAACAACGTCGATTATACTTTGGCATTACATCGCTCGGCTCGCGAGAGTTTCTTCTTGGGAACGAAAGTCACGGGGACCGTTCCCTTCCCATGCTGGGCGCGAACGCGCACCTCATCTCGCGAACACACAAACATATATTATGTTCACCTATATATCTGTATATAACGCGTGTACAACCATACGTGAGGCGATTCTCCAAAGATGGAAAGCCAACCGAGTTCGCCCTTCAATCTTCTCTCTCGACAATCGTTACTTCCTATTAGCCTTGCCAATTATCTGATAACTATAACTGTAAGATTTTTTTTCTATTTTTTTTTTAGAAGCGATCAACGAAGAGAGAGCATTAATGTTATAAGTTGGGTACGAATATTTTTTACTGTTGCAAATAGTACCGAAAAATTGTGGCAATTCGAGTGTAGCGTCTTCGAACTAAACGCCAAAAAGTACGTTTTTCACATTTCAATTAACAATGTGAAGACAATTTCAATGTGATTTGCGTGTGTGTAACGCATACATATACTTATATATGTGTGTATTTTTCCATACATGAGGCAATTCTGCGAAGAACGAAAGCCTACCGAGTTCGCCGTTCAATTTTCTTTCTAGAAAATCGTTAATTCCTATTAGCCATGCCAATTATCTGATAACTATAACTGTAAGATTTGTTTTCTATTTTTTTTAGAAGCAATTAACGAAGACTTCTCGATGCGTTCATCTGCTGGGGATTCAGTTTTTCATCTTCATATTTTATAACTCGTGTATGAATATTTTTCACTGTAGCAAATAGTACCAAATAATTGTGGCAATTCGAGAGCGGCGTCTTCAAACTAAACACGAAAAAGTACATTTTTTAAATGCTTCAATAAACAATTTTAATTTTATTTACGTATGTATAACACACACATATATTTATATATACGTGTATTTAACCGTATTTGAGATGATTCTGCGAAGATAGAAAGTCCGCCGACTTCACCGTTCAATCTTCTTTCTCGACAATCATTGCTTCCTATTAGGCATGCCAATTATCTGATAACTATCATTATTTTTAGAAATAATAAACGAGGATTTATAGGTGCGTTAATCCCGTATTGAGTTTTTCATCTTCAAATGTACAACTCGTGTACGAATATTTGTCACTGTTGCAAATGATACGAAAAAATTGTGGAAATTCGAGTGCAGCGTCTTCGCATTAAACCCCAAAAACGACATTTTTTATAACTCTATTAAAAATATTTTTTTTAAACTTTACAAAAAAAAGACTAAGGTGCCGTTATAGGCGAATGCTTATCAGACCCCGCGCCACTTGACCCTACTTCGTCAACTATTTCAAAACCATCCGTAGGATCACTTTGAAAAAATACTGGGACACGCTTCCACCATCCCAAAAAAAAAAAAAAAAAAAAAAAAAAAAAAAAAAAAAAAAAAAAAAAAAAAAAAAAAAAAAAAAAAAAAAAAAAAAAAAAAAAAAAAAAAAAAAATGTCCATCAAACTCAACGTCCGGTTAGACTGACTCATAGTCAACACGTTTTGATGCGAGCTTCCTGGAAGCCTCGGCTCCGCACGTACACCCCGAGAGCTCTTAGAAAGTAAAATCATTAATTTTTTATTTCGTTCCGCGCGTTATTACGCCGGACACCTCGTAAAAGCGAAGCGGATAGATTTATCATCGACAAAAGACAGCCTCGCGCCCGGCCGTTAACGGACAATGATTAGTCGAAGGTTGAGGTGGGTACGTCCGAGCGATAATACTGTACTGCGTACCGCGTCGAGGAGTCAGTATGTCGATCCGTTATGGGCCCGAGGCGATTCTCGATTCGACAGAGGAGGTCCAACAAGCACGCGCTTGTACCTCGGCCCACATCGGGCTCGCCTCCTCGGCGAGGCTCTTCTCGAAGTCCCTTTATGCGCCGCCGGTTCGCCGGCGATGCTGACGCTCGAGAGCCCCGCAGGTGAATCTCGAGACTCGCCGGCCGCGGTGGGACATGCGAATTGGGTCAGCGAATCGAGTAAAAGCGTCTCGCACGTTCTTACGCCGGGCAGCGTCGTCGCGATCGTTTGCACACGTACACGGAACCTCCGTGTGAGTATATTACCGAGAAAAAAAAATATATATATATATAAAAAAATGTTAAATGAGAGATCCGCATTGCGGCGGGGAGAGCACGCGAAACGATCGCTCGAATCCCCGGAGTCTCGAAATGTATTATCGAGGCGCAGGTTTTCTTGATCGACGGACGAGACGAATTCTTTGAGACGTTGCGCAGAATGTCGCATGTGTGAGTTAACTTGAACGGAGTATGTTTGCTCGGGTGAAGAGGTACGGAAATTGTCGCTGCTTCTGTGGAATGAAAATTATGAGACTTGGAAATCTTTCCGAAAAAAGTGTTTTTTTTTCGATTTTTGGTTATTGAGTTTATTGTAACATTGAGAGGTAATTAGGCTTTTTGTAACATTGAGAGGTAATTAGGCTTTTTATAACATTGAGAGGTAATTAGTAAACTTTGCATTCGATGGGGGATTGTCGGGCGGCTCGAAACGCATGAATCTTGCGTATTTACGTAAAACTAAGTGTTATGATCTTATAATACGGGTTGAAGCGCCGACAAAGAAAGCAAAACTGAAATGTTCGGTTTTGATATAAAGCAAATTTACATTCGATAGGGGCTTGTCTGGTGGTTTGAAACATATTTACGTCAAACTAAGTGTTTTTGATCTCATAACTCTTATCTTATATAACTCTTATCTCTTATCACTCGAAGATTATTGGCATTATTATAATGATTAAAAAATCGGTGCAATTTAATGAAATTCTGCAAGGACATTTCATTACATCTTAGATTAGATAGACCAACTGGGACTTTTGAAGTCATTGTTTTAACGAGGCTTTGAAGAAAATGTATTTTGTAAGATGATTTTTTTTTCTCGCTTCATCTTAAATTCACCAAGTTAAATTGACGTGTTTTTCCTCGCTTCATCTTAAATTCGTCAAGTTAAATTCACGTAATTTTTCCCCCACTCCGTCTTAAATGCGTCAACTTAAATTGCCGTAATTTCTTTGTTTTCATCGCTTCGACTCAAAATTGCGTTTAGGGTCGTGGAAACTCCGTCCAGCAACCAGCGACCATTTCCTCGTCGCAATAGTGGGATGGTTAATTTGTGGTGTAAGTTTTGTGCTAATCGAGTCACACCGTATATCGATAACGTAATTGAGCGTCCTTGCTCGAGGTTGCTAAAAATGATGAAAATAAAAAGATAAGCAATCTCGGTAACGATCGTTGTACGGACGACTTTCGAGATAAACTGGCTCCGTGGATCTTCGAGCGTGCCGCTGAATCCGCCGGTAGAAACCGCGGGTCCGAGTATCGGAATTTGTCCCCGATACGTCTCATTAGCTTCCCTATCCCGCCAATTCCCCCCATGCACCCCCCCCCCCCCCCCTGTCGAACGATTCGCATACACATACGCACTCGCATGCGTGGATCACGTTCTTGGCATTCCGCGAATATGCCAAGCTGCGCACTTACGTCCGCCGTTAGAAAAGTCGCGTGTGTGGGGCCATTATCCCCCGAAGCGTGCTATTAGATGGTACCGTATGTTTATCGAGTTGACCAGTAGCAGCATCCGTGCAATTTCTCATCACGCTACAGGCTACTTAACTTTCAGCTATGGGCTCTACGAGCGCATATATGTAGTTCAAAAATTAGCGAAAAATCCGCCTACCCTGTGGCGACAAATTACTTTCTGTGCGACCGAACATTCGAGAATAAATTCCTCCTGAATCCATTGTGGACTATTTTTGAATTTTCAATTTTCCTTACCCTAAATTTTTCTCATTCCAATTTTTTTTAAGGTATGTTTGTCGAGTTGACCAGTAGCATGCGTGCAAGTTCTCCTCATGCTACACACTAACTAACTTTCAGCTATGGACATTACCATCACACACATATATAGAGCAAAAATTAATGAATAATCCGACTACTGTGACAAATTACTTTCTGTGCGATAAAAAGTTCAATTATAATTTCCTCCTGGAGTCATTGTGGAGTGTTGATGAATTTTCAATTCTTGTTTTTATTCCGATCTTTTTACCGTATGGTTATCGACTTGACCAGTCGCAGCATCCGTGCAATTTCTCGTCACGCTACACGTCACCGAACTTTCAGCTATGGAATTTACTACCGCACATATATATATGTGTATATATATATATATATATATATATATATATATATGGTGTAAAAATTAATGAAAAGTCCGTCTACTGTGCGGTGACAAATTTCTACTTTCTGTGCGATCGAAAGTTCAAGATAAATTCCTCCTAAAGCCATTGTGGACAATTTTTGAATTATCAATTTTTTAATCCTAATTTTTTCTTATCCTCATTTTTCATTCTGATTTTTTTTTACGGTATGTTTATCAAGTTGACCAGTAGCAGCATACGTGCAAATTCTCGCCACGCTACTTAACTTTCAGCTATGGACTCTACGAACACATATATATAGTGCAAAAATGAACAAAAATCCGTCGACTGTGTGGTGACAAAGTACATTCTGTGCGATCGAAACTTTCTGTGCGATCGAAACTTTCTGTGCGATCGAAGTATAATTTCCTCCTAAAGTCATTGTGGACTACGACGATTAAATTTTTGTTTATTAAGATTTTTTTCGTGTCAATGGGGACAGTCCGAATAGCCAGACGGAAGTGGCTGACCCGTACGAAGGTTGAGCAAACACATTGATTTGCGCAGCGCATTTGCATCGTTTGCTCAGCCTCTCCTCGACCTTTCGTGCCGACGCTAAATACAAAAGCTGTAACTCGCTAATGGCGATTTCTCAATTTCTAAAATTCCTGACCGGTTTCGTCACAGAAGCCCCGAAGCGATGATAAGTTAATCCTCTTAATTTTTCCATTCATTGCAAATATCGCAGTCTCGATTTTTCTTTTCGTTCTTTTGTGAACATAATTTTTTTTATAGTCGTCTGTTTCACCCCCGCCGGTGGGAAAAACATCTTAATCAAAAGCGGTTACTTCCTACAACAAATCACTGTGGGGAATTGCTTAGCGTTGAGGTATTTCAGAGTTCGCTAGCAGAACGATAGAGCGCGATATTTTTATACCAGCGATTCTTCCGACTGCGAGAACGCACATAATAAATTCCCGACATCGCGGACTGTACCGGTAGTTGATATAGAACGTTACGTCTCGGTTGAAGCGGCGGCGCTGGCTGCGAGAACTCAGGATACTTTTTTTTCTACCCCGGAAAACTGGGTTTTACCGCATGACGGATGCATGCATATTCATCGATCGGCGAGGCAGCGCAGCCGCCGGCTAAAAGGTCGAAGAATAACCCGAGTGCGAATGGATTCGAAGACTTTCGTCTTCGGTTATTACACACTGAGAAAAAAGACTGTTTCCTACTATATCGAATAGTTTCCAGGGGAAACGGCTATATAGATAGTTTCTGATGGTACAAAAAAAAGGTTCGGTTATATCAAACCAAGCTGCAGTTGCGGGTGGCGAAAGAAATATTTGGTCGATTGAACAAAATGTTTGTTAAATCCAAGTAACTATTTGTTAAAGCAACTAAATATTCGATCAAACTACTAAATATTCGTTCAATAAGTTAAATATTCGTTCAATCAATTACATATTCATTCAATCAACTAAATATTCGATCAAACTACTAAATATTCGTTCAATCAACTAAATATTCGATCAAATTACTAAATATTCGTTCAATCGACCAAATATTTCTTTCGCCACCCGCAACCGCAGCTTAGTTTGATATTACCAAACCTTTTTTTCGGTGTATACATTCACATGATTAAACTATAATCGTGGTTGGTAAATATTTTGTTGGTACAGCTAAAAAAATTGTTAGTTCAACAATTTTTTTCGATGATTTCACCAAAATATTTTTGAGCTATTAAAATATTTTGTTCGGTCAATTAAATATTTATTTGAACGCCCCTGTCCGAATCTTTAGTTGATCCAACCATACTTTTTTATCAGTGTATGGTTCGATTCTGTCAAAAATCGACGGTAAAAAAATCGGGAACATAATTTATATACTGTATTGTCTGCGATGATATTTAAACATTTTTTCTACCCTCCATGACAACGATCTCTACCGTCAGATTCATTAAAAAATAACACGAGAAAAATTCCGCGCTATAAATTTTATGCGGCTGCTGCAATGATATTTTTTTTCTACCTCAAAAAACAGAGTTTGTCGCGTGACGGATGCATGCATATTCATCAATCAGCGAGGCAGCGTAGCGCCGGCTAAAACGGCGAAAAGGATAACCCGAGTGGGGATAGATTTCAAAACTTTTGTTTTCTGCTGGAGGCGCCTTCAATCGTACACCGTTCAATCGCACACACGTTCATGCTTACGGAAATAAATCGTACACGGCAAAAAATGTTACATAAGTTCACACATCGTTCAAATGTACACCGCAAATATCTTACACTTGCCCAAACCGCAAATATCTTACACTTGCCCAACCCTCGGATCAAAAACTGTACACCGCCATTTCTTTACACCACAAAAAGTTTACGTATTCAATATGTTACACATGAACCTCACAGCGGGTTACCATGTGATAACCCGCTGTGTGGTTCATCTTATCTGCAGAATAAAAGTGGCGCTCATCCGACGCCCCTCTCGAAGGCCGTCCTTCCTCCTCGTTGGTGTAAGGTTGCACGCGTGTAAGCTTACGCATGTGAAGAAAATTGAATGTATAAAGTTTTAAAGTTTTAAGGTTTCGCACCTGTTAGAATGAAACGGTGTAAAGTTACTAATGTGTAACATATTGAATACGTAAACTTTTTGTGGTGTAAAGAAATGGCGGTGTACAGTTTTTGATCCGA
>JAPYZD010006704.1:0-14330 GCA_030522725.1 Ichneumoninae sp. B BG-2022a | reverse complement strand
TTAATCCAACCGATTCTTTTTCTCAGTGCGCGTACACTGAGAGAAGGACCAAGTAAAAACTACTAATCATCTAAAAAAAAAATTACCTATGGCAGAAAGTCTCAGATTATCCAAGACTTTTTACCATAATATCTGAGAAAAATTCTTATAAATCCGGTACTTCCTACCATAGGTGGCACCCCAGTGCCCCACTACAACGTTCTATGATAATATCTCTCAAGCGACATAGTCATTTTTAGATACATTTTTAGATCCTTCTCTCAGTATCGGCCAAAAGGTTGCCAGTCTTTTCTTGAAGGGCCAACGACTGCACCCGGTTTACCGTGGTGGAAAAGAGCAAGGTATTTAGCTTTCGTCAGGGAGTGCCAGGGCGACGACGGGAGACGCGTGAACGATATTCGGATGGAAGGGTGGATCGGTGTCCACGACGGATAAAGTGAAAGATTCCCGATGAGGGAGTCGCGAGGGTTTCTGGTCGCGCGCCCGAGACAGGGGTTGAAATTCGGATGGACTGGGGACAGAGCGGAAGAGTGAAGTAAAAACCGAGCTTGGGCTCGGCGAAGGATAGGCACCGCGAGGGGCTGGTCACGGTACGTGCTTCGCATACCGAACGAACTTTCGCGATAGAGTGTGGAGAGTAAAAAAAGGAGGAGGAAGCGACCGGGCTGCGTCGAGAGGAAAGTAAAAAAAAAAAAAAGAAAGCGTCGAAACGAAAGAAAGCACGCGAGGATGGAGATTGTACAGGGGTTGTTAATCTGCGAGCGAGAGCAACAGTCGCTGAATAAACACAAAGTCCAGTTAAAGTCGTAATAAATGTCTCGAGTCTTCCGATGGCTCAGTTCCCTGGCGCCTATTCTCTCAATCAATCTCCCTCCGTCCTTTTTCTTCCTACTTGGCATCTCTCGGCTTGGTCCGTGCGTGCTGGTCCGAGACAAACAGCATCGAGGGGGATGAAAATTGACGGGTTTATCGAGAGGGCGGTCTTCGTCCGTTAAAAGTCCTTTCACAGGCCAAGTCCGCTAGACGCGGCCCTAGACCTTCATGAAGACTTGAAAAAAAATGAGATTTTTGAACCGAAACAAAACGGGACAGTGAGGGCAAGACTCAATTATCCAATAATTTTTGGATGCCCCAATTCGTCCCAACGATACATCCGGATTTTCAATCCCATTTTGCCCAACGTACGACCATCGCCACCATCCCAAAGTTATTGGAAAATTGCATTTTGTCTCATTATCCCTTTTTACCCCGGTGTGCCATTTTGCCCCGCTCTCTCCTACTGGTATGATGTCACTTCCGGTCGAAAAGTGCGATTTTAAAACTGGCAGTGAGGTATTCTCGGTGTGACGTCACTTTCGCTTGAAAATTAAGATGTTGAAATCGGAAGTGACGTTTTCCGGTGGGATGTTACTTCCGGTTGAAATCTAGGATTTTGAAGATCGGAAGTGACGTCACAATGGAACTTTTCAAATCATTCTGCTTGATTGAAAAGGGAACGAGTCGCAGATCAGGTGATATGTACAGGCTCCGTTGGAAAATCGATCGTACTTTATTGCGAGGGCCGGAGACCCTCATCGATATCGCTGCGAACGATAATAACCAGGCGACCGAGCAATTGTCGTTATGTACACGAGGCGATTGCGCGATACGAATAATGCAGGCGATACGTTTGAATCATCGAAAACAAACGCGTTGAAACGTCGGGGCGGCGGCTTTGGCCGCGTTGAGTATCGAAGGAAACGTGTTACAGGCCAAATCGTATGATCCACGGGATGAAAATAGATCGGTATAGGATCTGACACAACAGGCCGAACAGCCTGCGGGCATATTCCAAGCAGGCGATCAGAGGCGAAACACTACTATTATTACGTGACTAATAAAATCAACAATCTTATCCAAGCATCTTGTTCGCACTTGGCGAATCTTTGGGTAAAACTTTGGCAATGACTCATGGACACGTACGAGTGCCTCGTGTGCCCACGCAACTTTGGCAATTCGCGGATAGCGTTTGTATTACGTACGGACGGATGAACGAGAGTAAAATCGTGGTTTCCGGTAATAGCGCGGAGTTTAGAGCTGTTTGTCGTTCGGTACTGACGGTGGCCATCGCGGTGTGCCACGCAGAAGCGCCGACCAGAGCTTCGGGAACAAAGATGAGCCGGCGCTGGTCCGTCGCTAGGGTCGTTGAAATAATAAAGCCTGTTATTCCACCCAGTCCGACAGTGAACCTTCTGTCCGGACGCGGACCTACGTATACAGGGATGAAAAATTTGAATTCCTCGGGCGTTCTGTTCTCTCGTATCCGGAGATCGAGCAACTTCCGGCCGCACGTAAAAATCCCTCGGCACTTTGTACGCTCTAATTCGTTTTGGATACCAAGCAACCGACGATCTCACCGTCTCACCGGAAACCTCCTTACGTTAGAGCAATGTCTAAATTGTCTACTAAATCCGTATGGAACTTCACTACAAACAAGCTAACAAAATATTTCGGGCGCATCGCAGTCTTCGAGGACTAAACTTAAGATGCTCGCATTCCAAAGGACAAACAAATGGGTTCATTTGCATACGCGAGAAAAAAAAGAAGAATGCGACACATGCGAAGTCGCATTGACGCTGAGGGTCTGGTAGAGCTCGTGAGGGGAAACTGCGGTGTTTCCGGGGTGGGGGAGAACCTCGGTGTGGAATACACCACGACGTTATAGCGGTGACGTATTATAGGCAGGATGTTGGGAGGCTTGTGGGGGGGGGGGGTCGTTTGGCAATCTTAGGGGATTCCGTGGATACAATGGGATCTCAATACATCACCTCACCTAACCCGTGTAGTCTCTCGATCCATATAGGCAAGCAGCACACCTTAGTCCTTGCCTCGGCGTTAGTCTCATCCGCGTTATTCCCTTGCTTCCTCCACGCTCGATCTCACCGTCCTCTTTCCCTACCTCGCCCATTCCCATTGTCTCCGTCTCTTTCGCTCCGCTCTCACTCCCCAGGCAGATGCCGTAATAGCTTAGGAGCCGACGTAATAGCTGCCACTGCCATCCTCGGAGAGTTATAGTTCAACAAGGCGCGCCTCCGAGGAATCGCGTATCTTCTCTCACGAGGTTGTCTAAGGCACGGAGTTGCAGTGTGCAGTAGCGCAAGCTCGAGCTCTCAAGCCGCCGTTGCAGGAGGATGCGCGGGGGTTGTTGCGGGGGCTGCTTGGGCGGAGGTCGTCGCATTCAAAATGGCCGACGGGTGGTGCTCGCCGGAGAAGCGAGAAGCCATCGAGAGCTTCTTCTTTCCAGCGAAACCATCAAAAATTGTTCATCATTTTTGGGTAAGAAGTAATCCCATTGTGACGATTTCTAAGGAATGTGGCTCGAAGACCCAACGTAATCCCTTTAATTTTGCTCCCTGCGCGGCCCTATTTCTTCTCCAGAGCCACTGGAGAACGCACAACATGGCGAACGACGTTATGTCCTCCCGGGTCGTAACACTCCCGGCATTCCAGGCTTGAAGGACGTGCGAAGGCTCCTGGCGGATGCAGCGTATAAGAAGACGGAGAAGACGATATGTATGTGGCTATGAAGGAAAGCACAGCACACAAAGGTAGTACAGGGCTTGCATCGTCGGTTGCGCAGGAAGGAAATGGGTGGGTTGTCCAACCCGGCATCCAGTAGGGGGTGTCGTCGCCGGTGGGGCATCAGGAAAGGTGCATATCCTGGGAAGAGGAGAGATGCAAAGCCAGCGGAGCAGCAACGGCGGCAGGAACATGGGGACGTTGACTCGGACGGAGGTGGGGTGACAACGGAGACGGCTAAAAGGGGGGAGGAAAGGAAAGGTCGTTGAAGGTGGAGGAAGGACGTGGACGAGATGAAAGATACCAAGCGGCGGGTAGAAGGACAACGGTGCCTGGAAGGGGAACGAAGAAAGGGACGAGAGGGGGGAACAGATAGGTGGTGTACCTCCTTCGCAGAGGACACAGGCCTCATAACGTCATACCGGAGAGTGAAAAGAGGCTCTCGGATCCTCCATTGAACCTCCGGCATGGCAGTTTTTACCCGTTTGAAGTCAACGGAGGGTATTGGGAGGGTCTGAATGTTGTCTGTGCCCGTCTCTTTCTCCGACTATCCTGAATGCGAGTGCGCGAACGCCGGTGGAGACCGAAGAAAGGGGGGGGGGGGCTGAGAGAGGAAAAGTTAGGTGCACCCTCTCCGCAGGGGACACAGGCTAAGGCCGTACAACGTCGCATCGGAACCACTCTCGGCTCTCGCTCCTTCCCACCCAAGAAACCAAGTTGCCTGAGAGAGAGGAAGCTCCGATGGAAGTACAGCGGCGTTGAAGATTCCACGACGCGATGGTCGAGACGGAAAAGAGCGACAGAGACGAAAATCCCGGTCCGCCTATCGGGATGCTGGGACGATGTCTGAGGGTCTCGGTGTTGGTGGCTGTTGGTGCAACGGGGAACGGAAAGGGGCAGAAGGAAAAGAAGGACCAGATATTACGCCGTCGTGGCGGGATGTGCGACGTTCTCCTCGTCTTCTCTCCACCACCAACGCCGACGACGTAGACGTCGTCGTCGCCGACGAGGTTCCCAGTTCGGACCGCCATGTGCACATACAAACGTACATGTGGGATACTGTACATAGTGTATATACGTGTACTGGTAATTCTCGGTGAGCTGACGTCGCGAGTCCACGCGCATTCGAGATAGTACGAGAAGGCGTGGTCAGCGTCGCGCGAACGCGACTCCACGGTTTACAACCGCGCACCTTCGCACCTGCCGCCGCGGTTCCACCACCGCCAGACACCGGAACGGGACAGAGACACGCCCTCTGCCGGAATTTACTCGATCCGCCTACGCGACCCTCTCCACTCTTTCGTCTTCTATCTCACCCGGTGAATATCGTAGACGTGTGTGTTTGGGTGTGTGTGGGTTTGTGTGCGTGCGATTACACAAGTACAGCAAAGACACATAAAACGTATATAATCTCACACAGAGACCAGACGGGGGGAGGTATCGCACTTGGTCGTTCATAGGTATAGAGGCTATTTTTCCCTCTCACTCGTTCCCTCACCAATGCCGTGGCAACGATGGCTCTGGCTCGGGCTCAGACTTTCTAGGATACGGCTGTGTGTCTGTCTTTCTTGGTGATGCCGAGATCGTGCGCACCGGCGGAACTCTGTTTTCTCCTCTTTTCCTCTCCGACGCCTCCTCTCTTGCTCTCCTTCTACTCCCACAGATACGCGCCAGCCGGATCGTCATTCTACACAACGTTGCTCCTCGCGCCTCTCTCGACTACGAGCCCTTCCAGTGTCCTAGGTTTCACCTTCCAGGATCCCGGAGATGCCAGTCTCGTGTGTGCAATTCTGATGCATTCGTGTTGGTATGCGCGGGTGCAGGTAAGCTCGCTTTTGGCCCTATGGGTCGATGGTATTTGCGTGTGGGTGAGTGCGAGGGTGTCTTTTCATGACAGCATGATTATATGCGAGGGAATATAGTGCCCTGGCGCATTCTCATAATGCCGTGGAACCAGCCACTACGAAACTGCAGCTTGCGTGGCAGTTATTTCGCTTCCATTTACCTCGGCGAAATGCTTCCGAAGAGATCTTCCGGCTTGTTTTGTAATGGGACATTTTGGCGGACTGTATGGATAACGTTATTCATTCGCTTGTCAGCAGAATCTGCGACGGTGAACTTGGGGACTACGATTGAAGTCCATCCCTTGCATTGAAGACAAGTTTTGTCGCTTCCAATTTACCTTTTTGGTAACGTACTTCGGCCATTTTTCAGGAACCGTATGAATATGTGCGAAGGGATATTCTGCACTGACACATTCTCAGAACGTGGAACCATTCTCTACGAAACTGCAGCCTCCGCAGCGGAAGACAAGTTTTGTCGCTTCCAATTTACCATTTTAGTAACATACTTCGGCCATTTTTCCAGGAACCGTGTAATTATGTGCGAAGGGATATTCTGCACTGACGCATTCTCAGAACGTGGAACCATTCTCTAAGAAACTGCAGTCTCCGCAGCGGTTATTTCGCGTCCTTTTACCTTGGTGAAATGCTTCCAAAAAGATGTAGCGGGTTGTATTGTAATGGGACATTTTGACGGACTTATGGATAACGTTACTCATTCGCTGGTTAGTGGAATCTGCGATGGTGAACTTGCTGACTACGATTGCAGTCGATCCATTGCTGTTTCTCCCGTGAGATTCGAACTGCATGTTGATGTCAAGTTTTGTCGCTTCCAATTTACTATCTTAGGAACATTCGTTGGGCATTTTGAGGGGACTCTATCCTGTATCGTTTCACGAATGGGAAACCATTCCTGGTCGCTCAACGTCACATTGCTTTTCTCATTTTCGTTGAAAGACATGAAACTGATGTGCCGATATGTGTCATTCGGTCATTCGAGAATTATCTTCAGCCGTCTGATCTCATTAATTCGCAAATCAGTCTTGGCACGAACGTCCTCAAGTGCGAATCACAATTGGGGATCCATTACTGATGTCATTGTCATTAATGCCCTGGCCCCAGTATAAACGAATATTTTATAGCTTCTTCATATGAGAACGAGACCGTAAAAATTCGTGTCGTCGTTTCGCTTCCACTCCATCCGAAGCTTATAGCTAATTAACGACGCGTAAGTCGGGGCAAAATCGGAGATTAAATTTCTTAGGAACCTCCAAATAAGACCCAAGACGATCGCGCCAGAAATTTACAATCGAAGCCGCCCTAAATTGCACGTAGATGAATTCCATCTTTCCAGAGTCTCGCCATTCTCCGACTTTCTCTACTACTACACTATTTTATGGGCGTCACGTATTCAAATGGTTTATAGAGCAGCTAAGATTTACTACTCCTCGAACATAAAGTCGCCCGGGCCGCGAGAATGGACGCTGGGAGGGAAAAAAAAGAAGAGGTCGTTTCGCGCCCGGTTCATGCGCCGACGGGAATTTTTCTTGGGAAGAATTGGTACGGCTTCGTTCGGGCTTGCTAACTCGCTCCAGGCGGATCGGCAAATAATGTTAGCATTTTTTTTTATTTTTCAAAACATCTTTACGGCACGCCAGGTACCGCGCAAGGTGTCGGAGAAAAGTTTTACGACACCCGTCCAAGTTGCGAGACATGCGTTCTCATCGATTTTCCTCGAGTTTTCAACCCTTGTAAAGCGTGCCTGAGGCGGCTGCACGTGTTCCCAATTATTTATCATGGAAGTCAAGAGATATCTGTGTATCTAAACTACCTGACTCTATCAAGTTCCTAATTATCGACATGCGTGCGTATGCATGTAGCTCGAGAATCAAGACAGCGGGTAGTACAACAACGCCTCCAACCATGTGTAAGATGTGGAGGGTGAACTTTGCTAACAACTCGGGCTGCTTAGACGCGAGGGATGGCAGGAGCATTATCAGCACACGCTTGTTAGCACCGACGAGACTGACTCCCGTCTTAGGCTCGACGCAACGGCACGACGATGTATTCGAAATGCCGGTACGGGGTATAAATTACTGTCGTAACAGACCTTTGTGAATAAACATGCACGAAACACACAATTTCGAATTTACATCGAGTTACAATCATTTAAATTGAAAAATAACACGAATAAAAAAATATATAGATAAGAGAAGAAAAATGTTGTCATTTAATTATCAGAAAAGAATATAGATGTAACGATTAAAAAGATGTATACAAAAAAGAGAAACATTGTCGTTCTGTATCAGAAAAAAATAGAAATACAAGGATTGTCTGACTAAAGAAGATCAAACCGAGGAGAAAAGAAGTGGACAATTCTGGACATAGGCCGTGATCTTTTCAACACGAACCATTGACCAGGGTGGTCCACATAGTGAAGTCCACAAATTCTAATTTACATCGAGTTACAATTATTAAAATGAAAAATAACACGGAATAAAAAGGATAAAAATAAATTAAGAGAAAGGTTTTCGACGTGTACCAGAAAACAATACAGATGTGTAACGATAACAAATATGTATACAAAAAAGAGGAACACTGTCCATATGTTTAAGCAAAAAAAAATAGAAGTGTAACGATCGTCTGCCAGAAGAAGACCAAAAACAAGTGGCAATTTTCGGACGCAGGCTGTGAACTTTGGAACACGAACCATTGAGCAGTGTGGTCCACAGTAGTCGGAGTACGACGTTCAGGACCGTTTAGTTTGGGGGATAACAGGATTGCGAGGCAGTCAGCGGACAAGTGACGGAACGGACCAGCGGTACATAACAGGAGAGTCAGTGGGCATGTGGCAAACGAACGAGTGAGGGAGGGCTTGGACGAAAAGCACGTGGAGCACTGGCGACGCGCGCCTCTCTACAACAACGTGTATATATCTATCGAGCTTTCCACCCTTCATCCATGACTACCTCCCCCCCACTTGTTGTGCTTTACCCGGTGTTGCTATGTTGCCTTGTGTATCGAGAAAGTTCAACGCCAAGCCAGACGATGTTTCCCCATCCCGTTTACTGCCCCGAAAGCTACTGCTGCTGTGTTGCTGCTGCTGCGTGGATGCGCACCGAGGCACAACCCCTGAATCAACAGGCTTCCCTCAGAACGTCGGACTCTCTCCTTCCATCCTCGTCACTTTTTTTTTCTGCCCAACATTGCGCTTTCTTTCATTCCCGTTAACGACATTCTCGGCCATGTTTTCATCCGTTCTTGCAATCGTTTCAAAGAAAACAGGCGCATTCTACTGGTCACTTCCGGTCAATGAATCTCTGGAACACACACACTCGTGCACATATGCTCGACAAGATGCGATGAAATCGAAAGGTCTCGCGAGTTCAAGAGCTTTCTTCGATTAAAGCGGCCAGAACCTTCGACCAGCCGAATTCTCACCGCCCCACTGCCGCAGGTTCACCGCTTAAACTTGAAATTCTTGAAGGGGATGTATGATTGCCCCCGGTCTTCGCGAATCCGTTCACCTACCCGGAGACTCCTGTGGATAACATTCCGCTCTATCTCGCGTTGGAACTTCATCCGAGTGACCCTCAACGCAGTTTTTCTGGACTGCGATTTGTTTGAGAATCTCATTTTCAAACCGGAAGTTACATATTTCCGCTATGTCGTCACTTCCGGTCGAACAACGAGATTTTCGAGCCGGAAGTCCGGTCACAACGAAAGTTTTGAAATCTTCCCGCATCGCTTCCGATTTGAAAGTGAGATTTTCAGACCGGAAGTGACGTCACAGAATTTAAAAAAATCTCCTATTTCTTCCCGAACTTCTTCAATGTCATATTAGGGTGAAGTGAAGATCACGTGACAGAGCCAGGAGTGTGAGAGAGATAGCGAGCGACACAGAACGTGTTTCTCTTCACCTTAAACCTCGAAAGCAAACAAATTAATTCCCAAAAAAAAAAAAACAAAAAAAAACAAATCCGATACACGTCACACCGATGCATGTTATATATTCCGCAACACCGTGGAACCTGAAACTTCGTCCACCGCGCGGGATGTAATTTAATTTCTCCGATGTAATATGCTCGTGTTCGATAAATTCCAGAATTCCGTGGGACCTGCTGAGGGCGGGGGGGGGGCGGGGAGAGGGGGGCGGGGGGGGGGGGGGGGGGGGGGGGGGGGGGGGGGGGGGGGGGGGGGGGGGGGGGGGGGGGGGGGTGTTGGCTCGGAGGAACCTTCGATAATTTGTTCGACGCGGGAGAGGGCTGAACATTGTGAGATAGATCGAGAGTGAATCGCCGACACGTCGTTCACCGGAGTCTCCCTCTGGCTTTCGGGGTGGCGCTGTCCGGGCTAAACTTGGGCGCGGAGAGATATTCCGTGGAACTAGATAGTGGAAAAGGGCCGCTGGCCCCGTGGGTAAAGTCCCTCAGGATCTTTAACGTCGTTCCCTCCGTGTCTGCGTCTCGCTCTACCTGGGACGTTCCCGCTGCTCCGGAGGAGGAAGTCCTAACGGGGAAGTGGGACCAATTGGTATGCAAGGAGTACAGCCATTCATCTCCCGATCTCCGGGATTCCCGACCTCCGGATATAAATTAGCTTTTGTTTAGCATTCAATGCGGACTCTCGGCTCATTCTAGTGAGCGAGAGGAAGCTCTGAAAAGGAACGAGAAAGTACCGGGCTACGCAAGAGAGTTCGAGGCTTCGGTGCACGACAGCAACTTTCCTCGTCGAACCATCCACAGCGCGGAGGTGAAACGCATTTGCGACCGTCCGACCGGCAATCCGCTGCAATTAATGTAGCCACGGGCAGGCGGGCGGGCAGGCTGCCTGCCGTTCGGCCAGTCGGAGCTCCGGCAGAGAAAACCTGAGCCAATTAAACATTTGCGATTGCCATGAAAAGGAATCGCCCTGGCGTTAAAAGGAAATTAAATTCCCGAAGGGTATACGCGCTCAGCTTTTCGCGTTTTCCTATACCTCCCATTGCTGTTAGCCGGCTGCCCGTTCGAAATGAAACGCCGGAGCTTCGATCAAAAGGTTGCGCCTCCAGAAGCCGGCTTTTTCCATCCCGCGGCCAGTTACCCGATAATAATATGAAGACTGCGATATAATAACTCTTCCCCGGGGCGAATTATCAGGATCTTTTTTTTTCTTCGTCGGATTCGGAAATCATTATTATTGTCGAATGGAAATTCGTAGTCGCTCTGATAAATAATCAGCGTTCTCCAACCGCTGCTTGTCCGGATTTAAGTAATAATAATTTTACTTTACCCATCCGGAAATTAGCGGACATAATCAGACATTCGTGGGTCTGAAGGCATGATTAGTGTCGCTGCGGAAAGAAAGCCGATAATAATATGGAGACTGCGATATAATAACTCTTTTCCAAGGCGAACTATCAGGATCTTTTTTTTTCTTCCTGATACTGAGAGATTCGTAAATCATTATTATTCATAACACGAGGTCTGAATGCATGATTAGTGTCGTTGCGGCAAGAAAGCCGATAATAATATGAAGACTCCGATATAATAACTCTTATCTAAGTCGAATTACCAGGATCTTTTTTTTCTTTATCAAACAGGCAGATCCGGAAATCATTATTATTGATAAAATGGAAATTACTAGTCAATCTCTGGTAAATAATCCGCAGCTTGTCCGGACTTAAAAAATAATAATTTTACTTTACCCATCCGGCAATTAGGGAACATAATCAGACATTCGTGCGTCTGAAGGCATGATTAGTGTCGTTGCGGCAAAAAAGCCGATAATAATATGAAGACTCCGATATAATAACTCTCATCCAAGTCGAATTATCAGGATCTTTCTTTTTCTGTATCAAACAGGCAGATCGGAAAATCATTATTGATAAAATGGAAATTCATAGTCAATCGCTGATAAATAATCCGCTGCTTGTCCGGACTTAAAAAATAATAATTTTACTTTGCCCATCCGGCAATTAGAGGACATAATCAGACATTCGTGGGTCTGAAGGAAATGATTAGCGTCGCAGCGGCAAGAAAGCGACGAACCCACCGGGAAACGTGATCCAGAGATTTAAGCTGTTGAATAGACGCTGGTACACGCAAGACGGGTGAGAGACAAGACAGAAGAACATAGGAGTTTGAATAACATCACTGCGGGCGGGAGAGTGGGGGGCGGTGTAAGGGTGGAAAGGCGAACGAGGACGTCGAGGCGAAGGTGAGGCCGTGAGCCTTCCAGGAACGGGGTGAAAGGGTGTGAGGTCGAAAAGCCAGGGTAACTAGCTCGGAATAATTAATAAATGCGAAAATGCATTAGTATGCGTCGCGTGGGGTGAGTTTGAGTACGGATCTCGAGGAGACCGCGGTCTTGGTTGGGCGCGTGTATATGTATATGTACATAGTCTTCGGATTGCCTGGCCCTGTACGTCCCGAGCGGGCCAAGTCGCGGCGACCAACCCTGGAATTATAAAATAATAAAGAGGAAAATTACGTAATGCGAGGATCAGATGAGGATTAGAGGACAATGAGGACGGTTCCAGAGACTCTTTCCAGGCAACTCAGGTTAGCAGCCCTGATGGGGCGGGAGGGAAAGAAGTGCTGTGGGGTTGGAAGAAGACACGCTCGGCGAGACCGGATCCTCATGCCTGCTCGACCGGGGTAGAAACTATACACGCCTATATATACATACACATACCCGCGGCGAAGGGGCGGCGAGGCGGAGGTCGAGGACCAGACGTCTTAATGTCTGCAACGTCTGGGTCTCCCTCACTCTTTTCCCCTCTAGAATCCTCTCCCTAACCCCCCCCCCCCGCCCTTTTCTCTCTCGCCAATAACTATCCTTCAAGGCCCCCTTCGCCAAACGTATTTCCGATAAAAGATCCGGTTGTAAATTCAACGTTGGATATAATCGTTTTGTTTCCTCCGAGAGAAAAGAGTTATGGAATGTCGCGCAGATGGATGTTGAGTTCTGGAGTGACGAAAAGATTTTTTTGAATCATTTTTGTACGATTTACTTTGGCATTTTTTTTTCGTTTCCTCTTTTTTCGGCGATGGACGAAAAGCATCAAATTTTTTATTTATCTTTTACAATAAATTCATTTTTTTTAAATAATAAATTGAGTAAAATAAATTCAATGTTGGATATAATCGTTTTGTTTCCTCCGAGAGAAAAGAGTTATGGAATGTCGCGTAGATGGACGTTGAGTTCTGGAGTGACGCAAAGATTTTTTAAATCATTTTTGTACGATTTACTTTGGCATTTTTTTTTCGTTTCCTCTTCCTTCGGTGATGGACGAAAAACATCCAATTTTTTATTTTTCTTTTATAATAAATTCATTTTTTTAAATAATAAATTCGGTAAAATAAATTCAACGTTGGATATAATCGTCTTGTTTCCTCGGAAAGAAAAGAGTTATGGAATGTTGCGTAGATGGATGTTGTGTTTTGGAGTGACGCAAAGATTTTTTTTTATCATTTTTGTACAATTTACTTTAGCATTTTTTTTCTTTCCCTCTTTCGGCGATGGACGGAACGCATCGAATTTTTTTTTTGGATGCTGGAGATAGGACGCGAAACTTTGATACTTTATTCTAATAAGAAACAGGCGAAAACCCGTTCGCGCGGCACTAATCGCGGAGAGATTCTAATTAGTAGTCCGAAGGCAGAGGACAGGAGCGTCGCGACTTTGTAAATGGTAACAATGTTATGTAATTAGGTAAAAAGTTCTGTAATCAAGAAGTAGATCTTCCGTGACTCGGTTTTGCGTTTCTCTACTTTTCCCTCCTCGCTCTTCGTCTTCGCACCCTATCTGCTTTCCGCCACCCTCCCGCGGGGACGAGGACCGGCTCGTCCTCCCCGCGTTAAAATAGTCTCGCTAGGATAGCGAGCTTTGCGTCCTGCATATCTTATGTGCGAGAGCGCGGTGATAAAAATAAAATTAAAAAATAAATAAAAATACTGGCTCTCGAAAACAAGGCGATCGAGAATTTAAACGAAAAAAACAGAGAACTCGGGATCGGAAAAATGATTAACTTCATAATTACTTCAGAACCGAATGTGCTTTTGTTTCAAATTATTTTTTTTACAAAAAAAAAGGAGAAGAGTATCCGATGGCCGAATTAGCTCGAGTATTTCGTTAATTAGAACGAGAATTTTCGGTTCCGTGCAATTAGTAATTTAATTAATTAAGCGAGTCGATGTGCATATATGCAGTCGGGAGTTACGCTGAACGAAAGAGCATGGGGGGAAAAACGTCCGAGTGAATTAGCCATACGATATCGTAGTCAGCGGTTTTTTTTTTTTTTTTAGAATGGTAGTTATAATTTCACACGATGATCTCATCGACCAGTCTGAAGTCGAGAAACGGAGCGCCTGGGTGGAAGAGGATCGTTCCCGTGAAATATATAACGTCACGAACTCACGTGCAATCGCTTTCCATATATACATCTACCGTGTGTGAACACAGAGTACTGCGACTTCAAACTGCGTTATTGAGTCGGCTTTGAATGAACGGATTCGCTGCCAGCGCTGAATAAAGCGGGCATTCAAGGCGTTCTGAATCAGACTCAGTCGGTAACAAAAACTGCAATCCACTTTCTTCGCGGGTCTTCGACAGTTTGGAAATTCCCAAATTATCAACGTCTTCGTCTGACAGTTGAGCAGCTTCTAACAATTTGATATTGCCGAGTAGAGTTCAGCACCTTTAAAAAAAAAGTCCTACAGTTTTTATTACCGACTGTTTTAATACGAAATTATCTCCAAAGTAAAATGTAATCCATTGGATTAAAAAAGAGTCGCATTAAGGAGGGAATCTCGCTGCGCGCTGCCTTCGCATAAGTTCGACAACAATAACGGAAAATTGCAAGTACTTCTTGATGGTGTAAAAATCTGAAAAAAATCATGTATACTAAAGGTACTGAGAAGATTAATTTTGCATAATAATAATTGCAAA